>CAAAJI010000119.1:102141-115250 GCA_900642245.1 Fragilaria radians | reverse complement strand
GTGGTAAGCAAGGATGATGATTCTTGGTCAAACAATTGTTTGTCATTGCCACCAAATCAAGAGGTTGCCATACGTTTAAAAATGAAGGCCCGGGAGGAAATGAATCTATGGAATCGTGCCAAATTATTGAAATGGGCCATTGATACAGTCCCACATGATGGAGAAGCATGGCATCATTTGGGAATGACACTCCATGAACTTGGAAACTTTCCACGGGAAGTACGAGCTTGTTTAAGTTGTGCCACAAAATGGATCCCCAATGATGCAGGTCTCTTTCATAACTTTGCAATTGTTCTAGCTCAGCAACAGAATGATAATACTAACATACAAGACATCCAAAAACGAATTGAAGTTTGTTTCCAGCGTTCCCTAATATTAAAGCAAGATAATTTGGAGTATGATACCACAGTGTTTAATTATGCTGCTTTCCTTACACATCACGGAAGATGGGAAGAAGCCAATGAACTGTTGCAAACGCTAAGGGGGAATTATGAAATCTTTGATGGGTCTAATCTGAATAGTATTGATCTTGATCAAAAGCTATCAGAGCTCAAACAGCTTTGCTACAACTACATTTCGAGTCAGAAAAGCTGAATGTTTTCAGCCCAATATCTCTACGTAACTGTGACTTAGACTCAGACTGTGCAAAATCATGATTAATTGGACCATCCATACTCAAAGCAAGTAAATGGGTTTGATTCATTTACATCATCCAAGTTAAGTTTTGCTCTATCTAAAATTTTGCAGTAAAAAACTTAAATGCTTATTGGTATCAACCAGAGATCATTTTCCCATAGTTTCATAAGGTGCAAAATATGGACAGTAGTAAGGAACATTGCCAGTATTCAAAGGGGATGCGATGATGACCGTTCGTTACCAACATGCTGAAAGCAATGTCTTTTTCATATAGTTTGAAATTCCCTTTCCGTTGTTGAATTTTTTAACAGTGTGTTGACGCGAATCATTTTGTCCAACGGACTCCTGAGTGTTTGAGTTTTCATAGTTACCTTAGTACTGAGTGAAATTCTGTACGCATCAAAACATTTCCACCATTTTTCGGCGCGTCGTTTTCCAAATATTTTGTGGACGTATATGTATGACTACTACTCCGTCCATTGAAATTTTTTTCGCACCTTGATCGAACAAAATCGCACATCGAAGTTTTTGAAAAGGCTAAATAGAGAATTGTTTGATCGAAAGTTGTCTTGATAAGCTTAACTTGGTTCATCTTTTTCTGGTTTACTTTTTTCGCTTGATAACGAAATATTCTTCCAAACCAAACCAACAAAGGTTTGATGTCCGCACTTCCTCCCTACTCGACCTATCGAACGGATACTAAAGTACGTTGCAGGATCGAGATTTCATTCATGTGTTCGGGACATAATGTTTCATCCATCGTATGGTGGAGCCCATGTTTCATCGTTTCAGTAGGATGGTTCGTATGCCTCTGTCGATAAGACTGACTTATGCAGACGATTGGACAAAAGGTTCAAGGTCTCTTGCAAGCCTCAGCTTCGTCTGTCCGTCATCCATCTATTGTGTGTGTTACTTTCATTATCGTTTGCAGAGTTGTCTAATATACCATTTGTCCTGTCCTCTTGTATTGTTCCCCTTAACTCAGCAGCAGCTCATGTATCCGCAGCAGTTATCTCATGGAAATGTGTTGACATTTACACCGCCTGGGTTTAAACAAACACTGCATGTCAAATTTCCAGATAGTCGACTCGCGGTTTGTGAGAAGTGCAAAAAAAATTATAAGACTCGTGATATGTGTCGCGTCCGAAATGCTCACACGGAAGCACCATGGACCACAGCATACATATGTATAACACTGGACGACAGTTGTACAGATGAAGACGGAAATTATGTAGACAAGCCCTTTAGTGTTCGGATGATACAATGGCAACCATTTTGTGTCACGTCACCCTTTGATCCAAAGACTCCTGTTTGCTCGGCTTGTAAGAAGACGAATAGAACTAGATCATTTTGTCGTGAACGCCATAAGCATAAGCAACTTCCATGGTGTACGGTCTATGTCTTACTAAGTCCTTCCGATACGATTGATCCTTCGACTCGTGTAGCTCCAGAAAGTATTCCACTTCCTAAATTAAAGGACACGACAAAAGCGGACCAGCATTCCACTAATGAAAAAGTGAGGATTTCCAAGATAGATATGGATGGGAATGATGGCGATAATAAGGAATCTGAAGTGCAGATAAAAGAGGAGGCTGATTTGGAATCGAACAAACGAAAGAATGCTGGAACGGGTGAAGAAAGTGATGATGGTGATGACATAAACGATATTGCCAGCAGTCGTACATTCTTATCTAAAGTTTCCTGTCATCATTCTTCCATTCATTGGTTGGATCTTGCTGAATATGATGCAACAGATTTAACTGCGATGCAAGAACCCCCCATGACTATGGGGCAACGAAATGCTCCAGTACCACCCGCTATCGACCCGGCACAATACTATACTCAAATGATGACAGGATACTCGGCTCAGCAACATCAATTAAATTTGAAATCTCAACAACAATATTTCTTTGAAATGCAACAACGAAATCACCAAGCCTACGCTGCACAATGGCAGCAGCAGCAACAACAACAACAACAGCAATACGGTCACCTTCCTGCTATTGCAAGTGCTACACAGGGAGTACCGACAGCATTATCTACATCCGCCTTTCGGGTGACAGCTGGTGAAATGGCATCGCAACACAACCAAAAGTCCAATAGTCAAAAGCAATTGCAGAATAATCCCAACGAACCATCATCATCGTCAGCAGGAGCTGCAGCAGCAGCGGCTGTAGCAGCTGCTGCACAGAGTCAACCACAACTTGGTCATTCATGGGCTGCCTATCATCACCATATGTATCAAAATCAAATGGCACAATTCCAACAAGCAGGAGGACTACTTCCTCAACAAGGAGGGGGGTTACTATTTCCAATGTCGGCGCAACTCGGACAAGGTGTAGAGTATTCTCACACGGGACATAATGAAGAATTGAATAATAATCATGTTGAATCAGGAGTTATGATTATGAATGGAAATCAGAAGGAGAATGAAAATGATGATGACGATGATGATGATGAAGAGGAGGATGACACAGAGAATCAAGAGGAAAATGATCGGAAGAGAAGTCGTTTTGTTTGAATATGAAGGAACACCGCAAGTCGTTTTTCAGGGAATCAAGATGAAGTTGGTCAGAATCAAAGGTGACATGTTTGAAGATGAGGGAGTCAAATTCACCACATTCACGTTCGTAGGGAACTGCTTTAACAGGGATTTGATTTTGCAATTGTGAACCAAGTTGAACAATCGAAATAGGGTTCTAAAGGTGTACGATATTATTCATGTATGATACCATGAACGTTAATTTTCCTCTCAGTTAGTCACCCCGCTGTTGTAAACCATACGTTCATCATATTCATAACAATGTGAAAACTAGATTTGATGCAAAATATTACCTAGATTTTGACTAGGATATAGTGATGTATGAAACTTTTCAATTTCCTTTTTAAAGTTTGTGTATGTATTGGTCGTCGGAATTTAATACTTCCTAAATGTGCAAGACCTGGGCTGGATTACTTTTAATTCAATAAAGATAGATACAAAAAAGTGTGTTTGGCAATGGCTTCTACTCGGTTAAACTCATACATACTCCAGTATACAATGATTGAAAATATCTAATTAATTTACCTTAGATTACAGTGTTCTGTTTTTTTTTCCATTGGGACAGTCTGAAGGAGTAGTTGGATAAATGGCATCACATCAAGACACTTGTTTGTTACAAGATGAGTATCAAACTGTGTCATGTATGACAAATTAAGAGGCGATTTGAAATACATTCTGAAACAAGTCAACCATCAAGGAATGAGTCCAACTTTGTTGTCTACATATATCAAGTGCTTCTCGGATACCATCTCGAGACATTTCATGCATCCCATAGGCAGCATTCAAAACTTCCGAGAGTGCAGACTTATCGGCTCTTAGGGTATCTCCACCCTTTGCGTAGGGTTCAAGGATTTTACGCCAATCGGATTGACGAGGATCTTGAAGGAGATATCCATCTTGGTCTAGAAACTTGTGTTCACGTAGTGCACTGACCATGACTTTAGAATCGTCTATAGAGTACACATCTTCCCCTATGCGGGTTGTAAAAAAGTCATCTGTTAATAGTAAGGGAGGTAGTCGGATATGTTTCACAGTCCGAGTTACATTGGTCGACTGTTGGCTTTCACTAATGGGAAGTGACTGTAGTGATGACACAATAGAAACCGCATTTGCATCGGTAAATTCATCCCGATTCATAGTTAGGTAAAAGATACAGGAAGGCTTTGTTTTGTCTTGAAGGGAATCGATGTCAAGAGGACTTGCAGCGATCTGCCCTAAGATAACATCTAATCTAGACCCCTGTTGTTCTAAATGTCTTGCCAAGTGTGTTTCGACGAATCCCCCTCCCGAAGATGCACCAAATGCTAGTATAGGAGGCAAATTTGAAGATGTCGTTTGATTGGAAGAATCTGATAAGGATGATGATGATGATGATGATACTACGTTCCCCCAGCGACGTTGAAGTGTTTCTAGTACTTGTGATACAATGGGGAAATCCTCCGGTGACCAACATTTCGATCCACGATTCTGTGAGGAGGTAGCCACAACGACGAATTCATATTCTAGTGCCAATTGAACAATGGCACGTTCTTCTGGTAATCCTACGCAATCTGGACATGTAGTTGGATCAACAGACCAAAAATCGGTATGGGAATGAGAACATCCATGTCCCACCCACAATATACCTCGTATCTTCCCAGTTTCTGTCCCTTGCCATAATATATCAATATCTTTCCCTTCTATGACCATCATTTCACGGACTAATGGTCCTCCACCTCGTTGTCGCTGTCGACGTATAAGATCTTCCGTAGTAATTGGTGATGGTGTTGGTATATCCGTAAGTTGATTATTTCCAGAGGTTACTTCAGATGTTGGTATCGATGTCAAACTTAAAGTAGCTGCTTCTCCTAATTCTATTGTTTTTGCTACGTCTTCTGCTGCTTCTTCTGCTGTAAGGATCGTTCCCTTGTTGTATGACAATGTCGTCGTGCCCAAGGTTACCTTTGTTTTCGAAGCCGAATCATTGATATCCTTCTGTGTTTCTTCATCACTAAACATCCTTAAGGTCCAGAATCCGAATAAAAGAAGCCCAATTATGAATGGATACGATACTTTTCCATTTCGTTGTTGAGATGTTTTGTAGGCTGACATGGTAAGGCTTATCCTATTCTTGTTTCTGTTCATCTATATTTTGATAATATCTTTTTCACGTGCTCTATATTGTCAAGGATAAGGGATGCTATATTGATATTCTGTCAAAAAAATCTCAGTATATTTTGAATCTATGTAAACAAAGAAAAACTGTTATTTGAAAAATCATTTTATGAATGAATTTACTTTTAACTTGTATGTTTTCCTTTGATATTTTACTTTGTTCACTTTCCATTCCCAAAGAAGGGATTAAACAATATAACATTTTTGATGAGACTACCTACTTGCCTTTGGTAATTTACATTTACCTCACAAGGGAGGCAAAATGGGAAAGAATAAAAATGGAATTTGTCATGAAAGATACGATTGGTTTTGAGTCTTGCAGTGAAAAGGGATTTGATCATCTCATCGACGTAACACAAATATGGTAACTAGAACTTAAATTCAGTAAATGTTCAAAAGAAATTGAAGGTATTATTTTTCGTGGTAAAAAAAGTCAAAGGTTGAAAGTACAAGGAACTTTTCATTTTACAATATTAGTATTGCTTACTCATTGGCAATCAAGTGCAATTGATAAGAAATGAGATAACTTCACATGGAATGTGGTAAATTGTGAGCATGCCATGGACCATAAAGTGTGTGATACCATGGATCATATAGTTCAGCTTGGAAATCACAGATGCCATTGTCAGCTCATAAATCACAAATATCCTCCGGTTTGACAAAAAAGTTTAATTGCAAGCAATCAAATTATAGAAAGACAAAAACACTGTCATGTGATTCTGCTGTTCAAAAAGAATTTAATTTTTTTGCAAGATATCTTTTAACTAAAACTTGTGGGTCTTTATATGTTTCATTCTCCTCCACAACAACCGATCCATCATACTCCGACAAGGGTTGATTATAAAACACTTTGTAGTTGTGAACAATAGCCGCGCTTGAATTAAAGGATAGTGTACGAATTTGACTCAATTGATCCCAGGGTTGTAGCTGATATCCCTGATCCATGAGCATGACAGCTAATGTGACATCATTGAACCTTCCAATAGGATCCCATGCGGCATGTAACGTGTTTATCCGTTCCCAGTTCATGGTTGCATATGCCTTTAGGAAGGAACGCACTTTAAGATAAGATCCTCCACACATACCATGAGACGAATAAGACCAGTGCGAAATGTTCATTTGTGGTAACAATCGATCATACCAAGTTCCCGTCCATATATGTGCGGGGAGGCCACCAGCGTCGTGGGGAGGACGTTGTGTCAATGGTCCCTGAACTCGGACATCGTCCTCTAAAAGAATCAGAAATGAGCAGTTGCACCATTTCGCAGCTTCCTGGACACGATCAAACCAAAGACGTAAACTTCCAGTTGCTTGGGGCGGATTGAAATTATGTGTCTCATAGACGTATCGGATGGTTTTGGGGGAAACGGTGAGCTAATGGATCGTAATGATAACCACCAGAAGATACCATGTAGATAGGAGAATCTGGCATATGCCTCAGAACAGATTTTATGACCTCAAGAGTTGCCTTTGGTTGCTTATAAACTTGATAGAAGAAACCAAACAAGTGACTGGTAGGTTTCGACATGTTTATCAGATTTGAATCCTGACTTTCTACATTATATACCCCTTCATCCCGTATTACATGAAACAACTTAGTTGTTTCAGAAATATTCCTCAACACTAGAGTCATGAAAGTTAGGACTAATGCGGTGATCAAAAATCTCATGGTCCATCTTGTTGGTTTGATCGAATGGAGGTTTTTTAATAAATCTACAATTATTGTCCCCTGCATTCCGTATTCCGGCATAAAGCTATTCATGAGTCATCTTCAATGCTCTACCGTTGAAAAAAGCCAGAAGTATACAGTTCCAGTTTTCCCCTTTTCAAAGAAACCTTGAATGCACCAAGGCTAATAACAATTCTGGAAGAAAAATCAGCAATAATTCACCTTATTCATGTCGCTGAGTGTGCCCAAAGGTGTAACGTAAACTTGCATGCTACTATCCTGTGAAGAAATATTTGATTGGACATCACATATCTTAGGTACTAGGAGTCAGTTCCTCTTCTTGATCAAAAATCATACCTGCTTTGTGAAAAATAAAGTTCACCATCCTATAAAAGATCTGGTCGTGTTATTTTCCATTTTATTTTACAGATCTGTTATCTCTTGTTTAAGGATTTGCATCTCTAGACACAAGTTGAATGCTTTAGAATTTATTCCTTAGCCTTATCTCTAAACAATAGGCTATAAAATTTTGTTTGACATTGGGATTCCACTTGCGCTAAGTCATATTCACTAATATTCCTAAGGTGTTTCTCAGGAGAAGAAGCCTTAATCACCTTAGTCGTGTCTATATGTTCATTCACTAGCGTAAGTTTGTGTTACTTCAATTTGTTTGATGAATGAAACTCTTTAAGGATTGATTGTCCGTGTGTAGATTTGAAAACATAGTAAAGTAACTTTGTAGTGGCAGCTAACATTTATGTAAACAGAGGGATAAGCGTGGTGAAATTATGTAACAATGTCGTTAGTGTTAATGCTCCCTACTTAGAACCTAAAACGCCAATAAAGAGATTTAATCCGCGTTAGTAGCAGCATTGCTGATCCCGGTCATCTAATTTCGATCCCCTCTCTTGCTTCTATCTCGTAGAGAGCAGCAAGGCGCTCGGCTTCATCTTGCTTTAAGCGTTCCAATTTGAGAGCCTCCTTCTCGGCAGCCTTCTGAACGATACTATTCATATACACCTTTTTCTTTTTGGGTGTATTGGCCAAGATACTGTCAAAGGCTAGAAATTTGGTGGGAACTTTGTACTGACGACAGAGTGCTGATAGTTTCAATGGCGACCTTGGGTCAGTGGGTGACTCAATAACATCGGAAATTCCGAATGTAGTTCCATCGATCAAACGGACTGTCACTGTCTCTCCATTGGATCCTGCAAATTCGACTAGTTGGATGGATCGACCTGAGTCACGAAGGATACTTTCAAATTCCTCCGATTTCACCATGGGGATTGCCAATACTGGCAACGAAGGATTTATAACAAAGGCGGAGAATGCTGCTGCAGTCCCGGACAAAAAGTTACGTCGATCAGGAGGCTCAACGCATAAGCGAGTTGTGAATGGTCTCGATTTGCATGGGGATAAACCAAACGAATGCACACCAACAATGATTATTGCGACGATGAGCACAGGAGCCAGCATTCTTCACGTGAATTTTTGTATGGCAGTGTTGAAAACGTCGAGTAAGGATTTCATCACTGTCGCTGTATCTGTTGCCCAAAATAATTACAAACTGTAAATGATACTTACACTTGATAAAAAAATCTTCATTAGTATTTGGTGTTAGGGGTTAGGGCTATTGACATAAATGTTGTAGCAATAATTTACCCGGAGTTGAGATAGGGTTTTATAGCGATTGTGTGATTGGAATATTTTATGGAAGAATTGATACATTGATATCAAAGGAAGTTATTTTTGAGAGATTTTTAGCTTTGGTGTGCCATTGTGTAATCGGAATTTTATGGAAGATGCATCAGGATTCTTACTCAATCCATAATGGAAAACTGATATATTGATATCAAAGGAAGATATTTCTGAGACATGTTTAGCTTCGGTGTGCCATTGTGTAATTGGAATATTTTATAGAAGATCCATCAGGATTCTTACTCAATCCATAATGGACAATTGATATATTGTTATCAAAGGAAGTTAGCTTTGGTGTACAATAGAAATATTTTATGGCAAAACTCTCTTTTCTTGTTCTCATGTTTATATTTTTTGATGCTCATCAATTCTCACAATGATTTCATCCAAAGATTTGAAAGCCAATTCCTGACTGCTCCAAAAATTGTGGCAGTCTGACCAAATTGGATTAATTTCCTGGTGAGACAAGTGATTAATAGCGGCTGGCTTTCCATCCTTAACTGATTGCCTAATATGAAAACCAGCATGACATGCCTTGTTTGAACATTTCATATAAACAAGGATGTCATGGAGGAAGTGTAAGTCATAGTCCTCAAGAATAGATTGAAATGCTTCAGTGTTTCCAGGTTTCACTTTTAATGTTCTAGAGGAAATTAAAAATTTGCACCTTGGAGACTGACAAAAGCTCTCCATCATGTGGTACCAAGCATCTGGTGGCATGGTCTTGTCAAAGGTGTAGATGAGATTGAAATCCAAAATGTCAAATTTCTTCACATCACTCCATATATAAGCTATTTTATTGTTGCTCAAGACATTTTGTCTCAAACGTTTTTTGTAAGAACAAGCAAATAATCTTGCTCTTTCTGGGCACACCTCCACACCACAATGGAACCCTTCATATTCCTGGGCCATGTGAACAAGTGTTGCCATCAGGCCAGCACTGACATGTAAAATTTGAAAGTTACTTCTTCTTCATCATTCAAATACTTCAAAAATAACTTTTTGATACTTCGAATAATGCTCCTTACCCCTTTGCAATCTATTTCTCCATAAGTTGAAAACCCATTCCCAACTACTTCAACATTTGAATACTATAGAGTGTTGTAAAATGGTCTGGGATTTCCTCAGATCTGTCAAGTGAGAATGCATAAAAGTCATCAGAAAAGACATCTTGGATGTTTGTCTCCAGTCCATTGACAGATTCAACTGTCACATTTTCAAAAAAGTAGTCATCATTCCAAACAATGATTTGGCTGCCATCATGAAGTGCTTCCAATGATTCAAATGATTCCATTGATCCCACAGATTCATTGTCATGATCGTGATAATTACAGCAGCCCTCCTTGTTGTACAGTTACATTTTGTTCCCATTTTGACCTCCAAATCAATGTTATTGAATGCAGGAAATTTTGGATTGAAAAAATGTCTCATCCTCCAAAAAAATTTCAAAAAGTTCAGTGATTTAAATTTGTTGTGTGCATTCATATCAAAAAATGACACCCAATCAAAGTGAATACATGTCAACATTAACTCATTCAAACAAGCTTCAACCTCCTGGAAAAATGTGATTCTCTCCATCTGGGTTGTACCAAAGGAAGTTATACCAGAATGTTGTCCAATCATTCCAATTGCAATCCCAAACACTGTTGCAAAATAAACCTCAAAGTCCAAAATATTAGTCACATTTACCTTCTTTGATGCTGCAGTCATACGTTTTTGCGCAAAAAGGAGAACTGAAACCTGATCTCCTTGGACCTTGTGATCATCTAGGGCAATAGGCAACAAAATAGAGTCATTGTGGAATGTTTTGCAATGGTATTTCATTTTTTTTAATTCTACTATCAAAATTAAAGTTTTCATTCCCAGTGCACATGGCATCCAATGCATCCTGTCAAATGCACAGCTTTTCAAAACAAATGGGACATTTATTCAGGTCACCAAATATGTTAGTAAAAAAAGTAGGATTGTTAATATTAAGAGTTGATAAATCAATGCCCAAAGTTAGGGCTTCTATATCATGGTCAATACCTCAGGGAGTATCAAAAACTTCAAAGTATTTTGGTTCAGACATAGGATAATTTCAATTTTCAAAAAGAATGAAAAATGAAGAAAAAGTGAGATTGACTGGAAAAAGTATATGTTTTGGTGCATAAAGTTTGCAATTCAATGCATGAAATTAGATGAGTAATATATGCAAGCACAATAAAATAAGATATTAAATGAATCTGAGAATTATAATTAAGGTTTGATGTCCTAAAGAAAGGGTTTGCCTGTGTTTCACATTGACTGGAAAAAGTATATGTTTTGGTGCATAAAGTTTGCAATTAAATGCAAAAAATAGATGAATAATATATTTATGTAAATAAACTTAGTTAGTAAATGCTTTTTATAAATCAAATAAGGAATCAAAGTGTCTTTAATACATTTTTTCAAAAGCAAAACAATATGCATTGGCCTTAACAATAAGAGGGTTTAACATAATTAATTGAGGCTTCAGTATACATTTTTAACTGCAATAATAATAGTCATTACATTTAGTTCAATAACGGTTTAGCCTATACAATTGGTAAAATTGTGGACCTAATTGTAAAAATGAATGTATGTTTCCATTAGTATTATTGGTGTTCTAAGTTAAGTATTGGTATGTATGTGCCAAGGTTTTAACTCTAACTTTTTCGTATCCTGTAATTGTCTAAAATATACGCTACAGTGGACTAAGCATGTACAAATTATTTTAATAAAATACTAGTAGTTGGTGCTTGCTTTGCTCCGCAGAGTTAACTATTTTACAAAAGAGCAATAATTATCACAAAGGTTTTTGTGATTGTTATTTGTGAACCTAGAATTTGCAGGTCATACAAGCTCTTGCATGACACAATATTCAAGTTTTACTGCTAAACCTAACATATCATTGGTATCTCCCTTCCATTTTCATTCAACATCACAGAACTTCAATTAAATTTTAACTTCATGTTTTTCCTTTTAAAACTATGGTTTAAAGGCATAGTGCTTGCTTTGCTCCGCAGAGTTGAGTCCTTTACAAAGAGAATTCATCTTTGAATTTTTACGCTTCCAGCAATAATTATGACATAGGTTTTATGATTGTTATTTGTAAACCAAGAATTTGCATACAACCTGATGCATGACACAATATCAAGGTTTAACCACTTGACTAACATGTCATTGGTATCTACAGTTGCATTAAACATCACAGAACGTAAAGGAAATTATTCCATTGATTTAACATTGGCGTTTGGAAGGTGTGAAGGTAGTAATTTCATTTCCTCCTATTATAACTATGGTTTAAAGACATATTTTAGCTATTTCTTGCGCTATTGTTGTAAACATTATTGGTGCTGCTGTTATTGGAAGATTGTCAGTGAAAAAATCAAAATAAAGCTGTTGGTACAAAGTCCATATTGTTGTTTTGTTAACTTTATATAATGTATTCTTCACCTGTTTGACAGTTTAAAAAATGAGGCAAACGAAGGATTAATACAATAAGAATCATTCCAAAGATACAATTATATAATTGATCCTTAATGTCTTTTAAACCACTTATAACTATAATTCAGATTAAGAATCACAAAAGATCTTTTTCCTCAATTTAGAGGAATAGTGTTATTTATATTTCCATTGATTTGAAGGAATTTCATTTAGTTGCAGATTAATATTGCAAGTAGATCTATCCACATTTCAGTAGCATTTGAATGATAATTGCGTTAAATAATTCTAAAGTTTACAACTGCAATTCTCCACAACATTCTAGTTGATAACTCTGGTTGAAAGTAGGATGGAATTATTATTTTACTACCCAATATTTAAATCAGGTACCGTTTGAATTAGCTACATCCTTATTGATTTTAATCGAAAACTCTATAAACGCTGTACTCGTACTCGCTCACTTTCTCGAGTAATACTGTACAAACAAAACGCACAAGGGTTAAGGGTTGCACCGGCCAGATGGGATGTGAAAGTAAGTTTTTTTGTGTAAACTCATTAAGGATAGATATTCGGTATTCGGTCAAAAATTGCTGATAGCCTCCCTCCCCTTCAGTTTTGTTATGGACGGTCAATAATACGTCGATAACGACCATCGGTCCGTAAAATCTACTCACAATCAATGAACGACATTTATTATTAAGCATCTTACATAGTTGGTTAACATGGTAAGGATGTTGCTAATTGCATGGAAATCATTAAAGTAAAGATGATGTTTTACTGTCATTGAATGTCAATTATCGATTCTCTACGATCGACAATCAGCGACATAAACAACTGGAGTCATTATTTTGACACCGGTGATGGTTGTTGGATCAATCATTATACACATTCGTGCTTTTCATTGTGTTTGTCCTAAGGTAAGTTTTCATCTCATCAGTGATGAAAGCTTACCTTCCTATGCTTTCG
>CAAAJI010000119.1:59221-79131 GCA_900642245.1 Fragilaria radians | reverse complement strand
TTTTACAACTGAAATTAACCTGGACAATTTTCATTGTGATATTAACATAGCATTACAAGAGGGTGTCATCGAAAGACACAAAGATTCGTCCGTTTATCGCTTCGCTCATGATAAAGTTCAGCAAACATTTTATACCTCAATCACCAATAAATGTCATCAAGAAATGGTTCATCTGGCCCTTGGATTCTCGCTGTTATCTATACAAACTTTGACAGACTCTGACAATTACGAACTCATTTTCTTGACAGTAAATCAGATGAACCATTGCCTGCACTTGATCACTGGAATTGAAGAAAAGTTAGTCATTGCTAAATTGAATCTTAATGCTAGCAAAGCAGCAATTGCTTCGTCAGCCTTCTGTCCAGCAGCTGACTTTTTGTCCCATGGCCTTAGCCTTCTTGATGAAGATTGTGAAGAAGGATATCAAATCCGATTAGATCTATTGATTCGCTTGGCAAAAGCACAGCTTTGCCTTGGTAGACTTTCTGACTGCCATCGAACTGTGACTGAAGTTTTAGAGTACGCGAAATCAAAAGAAGAAAAGATTCCAGTATTTGAAGTTTGCGTTAACGCGCATGGTGCAGCAAGTAGTTTAATCATGGGTATCACCATAGGCTTAAAGTATGTTGCACAGCTTGGGGTGAAGGTGCCAAGACACTTTAATAAGCTGACAGTGTTCCGCGCGTTCGTAAAGGCGAAGACCTTAATGAAAGAAAAGACTGAAAATGATATTTTGAATTACAGACTCGCCACGGACCCCTTTATGATAGCGGCTATGAAAGTTATTTCCATATTGACAAACTTCACCTTTCAAAGTGAAATGATGGACGCAATGACTACACTCATGTGTATAAATACAACACTGAGTTTCAAATATGGATTCGTAGAGGAATCGGGAGCGATATTGAGCAATTTTGGTCTAGTTCTTACTTTTGCAGGGAATTTCCGTGAGGCGTACGCCATCGGTGAAGCATGCCTGAAACTCTCAGAGAAAACAAACAACTCAATTCCAAACATCATCATGAACTTTTATGGGGGTCTCAATCATCTTTATAAACCACTTCATAGCAGCCTAGAGTCATTACTCCGTGGATATAGAATTGGATTTGAAATTGGGGATACTGTGAATGGATTTTACTGTTGTTTATTTTACCTACAAGTCTTCTATTTTGTTGGCTTACCCTTAACAAACCTTCTGAAGGATATAAAAGCGTTTAGTGAAGAGATGAGAGCCTACAATATCACAGTGACACTGGACTACTTAAAAGTTTATCACCAGTCGGTTCTTAATCTTACATCACAATCTATCTTGAGGGATCCAACTACGTTGGATGGAACGGTTCTGTGTGAGGAAACCGTTTTGACATCTGACATCAAAAAAGTCATCATGAATTTTTGGCTTGCCAAATTGATTCTAGCAATCTGTTTCCAAAATTTAGAGGTTTTGACAGAATGCTTGGAACATCTTTCCTTTGGACGGCCTGAAGGAATAGATGGATGTATGTACTGGGTGAGCACAATGACTTGGTGCGAAGGTTTTGGTGCAATCTTACTTGCCCTGTCAACAGGAAAGCGAAAATACAAATGTCTAGCTCGTAAGCGAATGAACAAACTGAAAATGTGGACGAAGAAAGGAAACGTCAATTGTTATAACTTTTTGTTGCATCTAGAGGCAGAACAAGGCATCTTATACCGACGACCAACCGCGGATGTAAAAATTAAATTTGATTCTGCTATATCGGCTGCCAGGCGGGCAGGGTTGAATAATGTTGCAGCAGTAGCTTCAGAGAGAGCTGCTGTGTACTTTTTATCGATCCAAGACAATGAAAGGGCTTCTTCGTATATGATGATTTCTTACGAATTATATGATTGTTGGGGAGCGACATCAAAGTGTCTGACAATGATTCGCGATTTTCCGGATCTCTTAATCGAACTCCAACAGAGGGGGCTTCGAAATAACTCATTGCAGCATATGGGTACCTCTCACCTCGGAAGAACACGATATACTTCTGACGAGGGTAAACGCCATTCAGGAAATAGTTTAAACATATTCTGAAAGTCTTAGAATACATCTTTATTTCATAATTAATGAAGACCCAGAAGCAAGAACTACCATAACTTTTGTATTTAATAGAATCTTATATCTAGATAAACTATTTCACCAAGTTCTTGACTTCCTTCCTTCCAGTCTTGGGCGACTTTCTGTTGCCTTGCTTTAGCCACAGCACAATCTTCACAAACCTTGAGCACACCTTTCAACCTCAAACCGTGAATATCTCCAGTCTTTTTCAAACAATCAAATCCACACCGCCTTCTTTTTAGCCTTGTTAATGTTGAACAGATTGGCACAAAAGCTAGTGATGTTAGTGCCTCTAATTTTGCCTGGTCGTGAGATAATCTGACAAACATCCGTGCTGGCTATTGTGTAAGCCCACGCTGCATTACCTTTTATAACAGATGCATCTGATACTTCCAAGAGGTGGTCATGTTATATTTGAGGTATGAGTTGCTCCGGTAAGGAGTCACTGAAAGCAATGCAGACTTGACCAGTGTCGGAAACAAAACATGGAATTGCGTTTTTGGGAATGGCTAATGCAACATCTTTGAAATCATTTTGGTTTATCGTGTCTTTTTGAATACTGTGAATTGATGTTTTGTGTGTCTTGTTGGATATATACCTTTTGTGATTAGTGTTTCTAGAAATTAGCTATGATTTTGCCTGCATTGTTTTTCATGCTTCAATCTGTTCTTTGAGACTACGTCTGGTTGGGAATGCAAGAGATTGCATAACTTTCTTACCTGCTGTCCATGATGAAGGAGAGGGTATCTGCTGCATACTTCTGGTGCGGTTGTCTTTTGAAAGTCTGTAGGCTTTCAATCTAACCAACGCCTCATTATAATCTTGGTGCCCTGCTTGTCGGAGATGACAGCCAGGATAATAACGTCCAGATATAGTCAACAGTAATTGAACTATCTGATTTTGCTATCAGAAGGATTCAACTTGTTCGCTTGTTCCGTTGCTCCTGCCATCTTCTAACTTGTATTGAGCATTCTAAATGAATGTCATGTTTCTGAGTAAAATGATAGTATACACTGAAGCCAGATTGTTTTGTCAGATGTTACATAGATGTGTCAGCTTTTGAAGTGTGAAAATCCAATAAGCTAAAGCCCATTTTTAACTCGCATGAGTAAGTGAACCCAATTGGTTTCCTTTTTGAGTCCATGAGTGAGACGTTCTGGTTTACTATTTCCGGGCTCAATCAATTTTTAAATCATGCCATCCCAAGCCGCCCTGCTTAGCTGGGCCATATACGATGTCACGGATGCTGTTGATGCTTATCCAAATGTTTTGAGAAATAATTCCCATTGACTGCACTGAAACTTTGTTGATGAACTCTTTCTTAGAGCATGTGAACGGCATGATGTACCTCATTGATGGGATGTAGTTTATCTATTAAGAACAAAAATTGTGGAATATTAAATGAACTTGTTCTCCTTTTCAATCATGTGATCTAGTTAATGTTCTGGACCGTGCTTAGATGACATCAAGTAGCCTAATGATTTATGGGCTTCATGCTTTGGAATTGAGCTGACATGGTTATGTACTCTTCCTTAGTAGTCCTTGGCTATCACGGCTGCCCGGCTGGCGCAAAGTCCCAGCAAACTTTATAATAGTTGCACTTCTCTGGCGCTAGGGTCCCTCCACCACTCTGGAGAAAACGTTCCCAATGCTTGTAGTCTCGTGTGATCACTGTGTCTAAGCTCCACTCTTGAGTTCTTTTGTGGTGAGTATTGACGTCGTTGACAAATGTGTTTGTCTTGACTACAACTTCAGGTTTCTTGTGGTGATAATAGGTTGGATTCTTCAAGTTTCATGAGCGCTTCTATTGGATTGCATCACCAATATTCTGTAATCTTAGGGTTAGTTTAGGTTATGAGAGAATAAGCAAGGTAGTATGTTGTATGTGAGAACAGTAAAGAGAAGCCATTCTAAATTGCGAAAGAACTATTTAACAACTTTAAAGATTACAATTTAAGTGTGAAGAGGCTCTCTAACACGTTGAAATGCAAAGTACACACAAGGAGTCCTCTACTTTTGTGCTAATTGTTGTTTGATGATAAACTTATTGTTTGCTTAACACTCTGTTCAAGATGTCTGATTTAAGAGCTATTGGAGTTCTAAATTTCTAGGGAAGAAAAGAAGAATGGCCGACCTGAAGTGAGAAATTCCTAGCCAAGGCCAAGCGTTCTGGAATCAAGGATGTATTGTTGGTTTAGCTACAGATCGCAATGACTTCAGAAGAGTTTGAGGAGAAGTAAGAAGAAGGAAGAAGAATTATGAAAAATGCTGACCTCAACGACTTGGCTTTTATAGATTTTTACTGTCCATTGACGTACGCAACAGTTTTGGAAAAATTGCATTTGGAAATTTTAAAGGTTGCAAGACAAAGGATTATGAAGATGGGAATGCAAGCATAGCCTGGGAGAAGCTCAAGAAGAAGTTTGACCCAGTATCTGCACCCACATTGCTGAAGACGGAAAGGATGTTCAGGGAAAGCAAGCGTGGAAAGAATGAAGTCCCTGAAATTTGGATTAATATTTTAGAAGACTTATGAGTAAAATTGGAAGTTATAGGCTCAAATATGACTGTAGAGAAGTTTCTTATTCAAGTTTTGAACAGTTAAACTGGCAACTACAAGTGCAAATGACGCTCATGGAGAAGCGTATTGGTAATGACAATCCGCTCTCTATTGATAAGCTCAGAGAAGACCTTAACTTGAGATATCAATGGCTTTCATCAAAGTCTGAGTCTACAAAGAATGATGACTATGGCAAGGAGAAGGCGCTGTTTGTAAACTCAATTCAAAGGAAAATGACGAAATTGCGGAAAATTAGGTCACAAGTCAGAACAGTGTAAGTCCAAGATGGTCAAAGAAGAAGAGGAAATCATCTGCAATTATTGTAAGCATTCAGGCCATCTTAAATCTAACTGCTTCAAATTGTTAAGAAAGAATCAAGATGAAGGCAGTTCTGTTGGAACAAGAAATGAGAGTGCAGGATCTGCTGCTGATGTGGACTTATATGCAATGACTGCCAATGGCGGAATTGACATCAACATTAGGATTGGCAACAGTGGCGTTTCATGCCATTATTTCAAAAAGAGAAGAAGGTTTATACAGCTACACCACTATTTTGGAGAAGATTACGGTTGGAAACGGCAACAAAATGCTGGCAAAGAAGGTTGGAAGCTTGAGGTGCAAGGTCCAACAGAAAAATGGAGACAAATTTGTCATCGTACTTCAAGAAGTAATATTTGTACTAGACCTATGGGTGCATCTTTTCAGTATCAGCAAGGCTTTGAAGCATGGGTTTAGTCTTGGCAATGAAGATGTTGTAATGAAGATAATGAAAGGAAATACAACTCTGTATTTTGACAGAATCTTGAAGACCAAAACTGGGTTTGTATCGGGAATCAAGTTGCTACCAATCCTTGGAAATATTGCAACCACAGCTGTTGAGGGAAATAAAGTAAAGTCTAAGATTAACATCAACAATCTACACAGAATCTTGGGTTACTGCGGCAAAGCTGCAACCAGAATGACCGGGAAATGCTACGGGTTTGATGTGGTGGGTGATTATAAGACTTGTGAAGCCTGCTCAGTTGCAAAGGCAAGGGAAATGAATATCAGCAAGGACTGAAAGGGTGGCAATGTTGTGGCTGGTGAAAGGCTCAATGTAGATATCAGCTCCATCTATAGAGGATCAAAATTTTGAGCATTAGTTGACAAAGAATAATCAAGCTATTGAGATTCTTGCTCAGGCCAAACCTCCAAATTGGCATGAGGCAATGATTTCAGCCAACATTGATAATTTTGAAATGAAATTTTTGAGCGTGGTTAGTGGCATGTGGCTACAGTCAAATTCCTGGAGTGGATTTTCAGGAAAGTTATGCGCCCCATTGATGAATGATTACAATCTTGGCTTGATTGTCATTACGGTTTACAGAATACTTATACTTGAGGTTGAAGTGTCTTTTATGGAAGGTTTCATTGGTGATATCAACCATGGTAGACACTTTACGGGCTTCTCCACGCCAAATAAGCAACTTTATGGTAGACATTACATCATTTTCTTCATCAGACCTAACAACAAATCCTGGAAACATTATCTCTTGGCTTTAGAAAGAAACTTCTCACTCAAAATGTGCCACTCATCAACCTTTCCAAAGAAGGGGATTACTCTAATTGTATTCAAATCAATTATTTTCAACCTGAGATATGATCGCCAACAAAACACGGATCACGTAGTCTCAAATAGACTCTTACTAGGTACCCACGTTCAATCGTATTGCAATATTTTCTTCACCATTAAGGCTTTTTACAGAGATTGGCGTAGTTACAACGATGAATAATGTGCAAGAAAATTTGAAGACTTGAGGAACATACTCAAACCCTATGCATTGGGGTTGCAAGTAGTAGTATAGAAGACATGCATTTATGATTCACTCCGCAATTTGTGACGCTGTAGGAAAATGAAATATAACTTACTGTATTGATTTTCAAGTTTAGTTCATTTCCTTTAATTTTCACCATTAAATTTCTACTAGGTTGCCCATAGATTTAACACATTCAGATTGGCTTGTCGAAAGAATTCACAGATATGCATTCAACTTTGGTCACATTATGTCCATTTCTTAATCGTCCTTCATCACTGCTCTCTCTCCCATATGGCTTGAATTCCAAAGGTGCATGGTAGTAATTTCACTTCTATTTTGCTAATTTACCTGCACTCAGCTCTAAAACTTTCTTCAATTTTAGAAGCCATGATTTATTCTTTCTTCATGAGACAATCCTGAACCACTGATTGAACTTCCATACGGCAGGATCCTGGGGTCTCTCTTCCATTTATCCGTTTTGAGATCCAAAATGAGATACTCCGATGAAGTTAATTAATTGTTCCATATTCAAATCAGAATACATATGTAATTTTCACTCGCTTTGGTTCGGGAATGAAATACTCATAAAGTAAACTGCAGCTGCGCATGATGACAGCAAGAATATACGCGAAGATGAATAAGAAGCATCATATCCTATTGCTTTGTGTCCTAAACAAATTTCATGATCCTCAACATTTCTTTATACGCTGCATTACTACCTCCATCCATACATTTTTGTGGATAATTCTCGTACAAAATTTGCCAAATCTGGTCTTGAGGATTTAGTTTAAAACAGCAACATCTCCACACCTGATGTGTATCTTGCTTGCAATTCCGGATCAATCCTGTCAATGTCTCACACTTGCCTCACCACATTGACCCAAGATCTTATGTGGATTATTGACATCAATACTATACTTCAACTTTCTCTCCTTAGACTAAAAACATGTAGCGCTGACATCATTCAATAATTATTTCAAGGTACAAAACCATTCTTTGATGTCAAACATCTTTCAAATTGGATTGTCACGTTTTCTTTCATCAGCTTGACAGGGTCATATTTATGCTTCAGCTTCTCCCAAAAGAGGAGTTTAATCAAGAGTCATTGTTTGCTCAAGACTCTTTAACCACAGATGCTGAAAGAATTCAGAACATAGTAGAATGTAAATACTGCCCTGCAAACTTGAACAAGATTGCAACAGAATGCCACTTGTTCAATACCTGATCAACAAGAAACCTTGCATAAACTATTGAGAAAGTTTGCGCACTTGTTTGATGGAACACTTGGAAATTGGAAAACAGATCCAGTGGACTTGGAACCCAAAGATAAGAATGAGAAACCTTATCATGCAAGACCATATCCAGTCCCACACTTTCAAGAACAACTACTAAAAGATGAAGTTCAACAATTTGTTGACTTTGGAGTTTTAAGAAAGGTTAACAGATCTGAATGGGCATGCCCCATGTTTACTATAGCTAAACCAGACAAAACCTTAAGATCTCTAGCTGATTTGAGAGAATTAAACAAGAGGATAAAGAAAACCCTTTTCAATACCTAAAATAAATGATCTCCTGCAAAAATTAGAAGGATTCTATCTTGCAACATCATTAGATCTAAGCATGGCTTACTATCACATAGGACTGACTCCTTATGCATCCACCCTCTGTACTGTGGTATTACCCTGGGGTAAATACAAGTATTTGAGACTTCCCATGGGGTTATGCAATAGCCCAGACATTTTCCAAGAGAAAATAAGGGAATAAATGTTTGGTCTGGAGTTTGCCAGAGCTTATCTCGATGATCTCTTAGTAGTGTCAAAAGACACCTTTGAGAGTAAGTTAAAACACTTTGAAGACGTTTTCACCAGATTGGCAAGTGCAGGATTGAAAATCAACGCCTCAAAAAGTCATTTCTGCTGTGATGAACTTGAATATCTAGGATACCTTATTAATAGGAGAGGAGTTAGACCCACCATTAAAAAGGTGGAAGCTACAATGAAAATAGATGCGCCAAAGACTAAAATGCAGTTAAGAAGCTTCATAGGATTGGTAAACTATTGTAGGGACACGTGGCTACAAAGGTCACACCTATTAGCACCATTATCTACCCTCACCTCGTCAACAGCAAAATGGGATTGGACCGAGCAATGAAAAAAGCTTTTGAGGACATGAAAAGGTAAATAGCAAAAGAAATATTGCATACATATCCAAATTTCAATAAAACGTTTGAAATACACACAGATGCAAGCAAAGTCCAGTTAAGAGCTTGTATTTCACAGGAGGGAAGACCTGTGGCCTTCTATAGCAGCAAATTAAACCCGGCACAGAACAGGTATACCACCACAGAACGGGAATTACTTTCCATTGTGGAAGCACTTTCTAGAATTTAGGAACATTCTATTAGGACAACAAATAATTGTCCACACAGATCATGCAAATCTAACATACAAAAACTTCAACTCTGATAGAGTTATGAGATGGAGACTCTTCATAGAAGAATACTCTCCTGATCTACAATATATATAAAAGGGGAAAACAATGTTGTAGCAGATGCGCTTAGACGTCTACCCCAAGAATCATTCTATGCTCTTGTTGAATGTCATGAATACAAAAACAAGAATGCAGATGCCTATGACTTCCACCCTCTAACTTATGAACACTTCAAATAGCGCAGAAACGCGATCCACAGTTAAAGAAACAACTTTTAAATGATACCAGTAAGTATAAATTAAAAGATTTTCATGGGGGAGGAAACATTAGATCACTTATATGCTACAATAATAAAATAGTAGTTCCAAAACATTTACAACAACATCTTGTTGATTTGGTATCACATTACCCTGTGTCACCCAGGAATAAATAGAACAGGAGAAACTATTCACACAAAAAAACGCTCCACTGTGTTTGGTGCAACGGCAACAGATAGCATATGACATCATCTAGAGTTTTTCTTCTTTAGCTGGGAATGCATTGGCAATTTTGGCCAAGATATACATGTATTGGTCAACGTTGGAGGCACCTTGAACCTTTTACATTAGTGGATGCAGAAACATTGTGTCTTGTGATGGTGAAAGCCTACATTGATGGAACCATTGCAATACATTTTTTCGAGAACAATTTTTAATGTTTATAAATATTCCCGTTTCCTCTAGTTGCCGTTGAGCATTCATTTTCTTTATGAGCCCACTCTGAAAATATAATTGCTTTCTCAAAATCGATGCCTCTCCAACTTTTTACAATCTTATACTTCTTGTTTTGTTTCATTGCAACATCTTTTATGAATTTGGCAATAACCATTGAGAAATCACTCCCTTCAAAGTATCATCCTTCTTTCAGCTCCAGATCCCAATCCTTCATTTCCGATTTTTTTACAATTTTTTTTATGAGTTGACAATATCTGAAAATGATTAATATACGCTTTGTACTATTTTCATCAGTTGAGATGCTTGGAACTCAAATGTATTTGTTGGTTGCGAGATGCACCTAATGCAACTCGAGACAATTTTTCAATGCATCGTGGACATGCTAGAGTACTATAGTTACCTTTCTTAGTGTCAAAATGTGGTCTAGAAGGAATTCCGAAATTTTCTGATTACTTTCTGTTTGATAATGTGAAGGACATAGTCAATCACACATGAATATTGTCCGTTCCTAATGTGACTTGAAAAATTGTATCTTGGATGATACTTGTGTCTCATACCTAGTGAGTTACTAGTCGTATCATTCAGTGCACTGGGGTCTAATACCCTCCTTGATTTCTTCACTTTACAGTCAATATCATAATCCTCCTCATTTTCCAATAAACACTTCCGAATATTTCTTGAATAATTGATTTTTCAAGTTTTAGTGAACAGGCCATTAGGGTTAGACTTGATCCATTCAACCGTCACCATATTATTTTCCTTCATTTCAAGAAGAAAAATATAGCAAGTATTGATATATTGTGTCCTACCACCAACACTCCAATTATTAAAGAAGGTTTTAGCCCCTTTGCTATATAGCATAAGTTTCATAGGTAGTTTAGCATTGACTCTGACCAATTCCAATATCTTCTTGATGTAGATGATTTCTTGAACAGATAGAGTTGCACTTACAAGTTCAGCTTCCGTTACTGATATGGTTACGTCCGTTACTGATACCGCTACTTCCGTTTGTATTTTACTTTTGGTTGCAACTGGTGCGCAATTTAAGAATCCACTATACCATGTTACGCTTCTACTGGTTTCAGTATCTTTTGCATAGGCTGAGTCTGAAAATCCAACTCATTAACTGGATAGCTATTTGTCTTACCTTTCCACTCACCGTTAGGTTTCAATTTCCACCCAATGTCCATCTCATCCACACAATAATCTAATAAGCATTGTTACTAGATGAATCATCTGCGGTCTTTAGGCAAATCTAGATAACTCCCTTACTGCATTTCCAACAGTTTTCCCACACCAGCTTGAAAGCAACTTAACTATCAGCCCCTTTTGTTACTCTCACAATACTTGCTTCACACCAGATCCTAAAGCATTTTGACTCTTTAGGGCTCGAATCGCCCCAGTATTTATATCTGGTTTGCTGGATCACGTCAATTTCCATTGCAATTAGGCTATGTAACGAAATTGCTTAGAGATATTTGCAGCATTCATGATATCACCGACCACGGTTTTTAATGACGTAAAACGCAACTTCAGCCAAGCCATTTCTTTGCGGAGTATCACATCCTGTGTACTCAAATTTAATGTGAATTTTCCTATTCTCCCCACTATTGTCATCTGATGTACTTGATAATTTTTCCAGAGTTTTTCCAACATTGCATCAATTCACATGTAGTGTCTACCATTCCGCTTTTTCTTGTATGTGTGAAGTCCGAAAAACTTCAACTGTGTTCTGTCATCAACGATGATTCGCCAGTAGGATTTTGGTGTGCGTTCAAACTCTGTATACTCAGTACTGATAATGGAACTTATATCAAGGTGAATTCTGCAAAAAAACTTGGGATTCAACATGATGTTCTTTTTGGACAAGCTTTGCAGGTTGCATCACCTTTGGTACATTCTGCCATCCTAGCTGATTTGTGGCTCGAACTGTTGCTAGTTTTAAAAACGTCTTTATTTTGGCAACTAGGTCATCTACGAGAGTATAGTTTCGAAATGTAGTCTCAAAGGAATTAAGAGATTATCTGATTAAATTCTGTTACAAATGATGTGAAAATTCCTAATGTGTGACATTCATGTCTCATAACCTAATGCGTCGTTAGTCGTATCACAGTAATCTCTGAAGCTGGAAAAAGTCAACATACGTAAAAGAATTTGTCGAGACTATAACCCCCAAATGCATTGTATGTTCGAGGAAAATTTGACCAATGAAGTTGACGCAGTCCTTTCTGTGTCCTTATTGCGATAGCAGAACAGTTATGTCGTCAAATTTTACGAAGCGACTACAGCGAATAAATTCAGAAATTCGAACCAGAATTTTGGGTTCTGCGTCAAGCCTACTTGGCAATCTAATCCCAGAATTAACCAACAATTATCCAAAGCCTTCCAAACGAACGAATAGTGACACCTAATCTCATCGCTTAAACCAAGTGTATATATCATTTCTGAGATCTGCAGCGTCTCTCCACTAGTTCTCTTCCTTGATGATATACAATTGGCTAATGTTGCATCGATGGAATTTGTGGATGCCCTTGAAAATGATACTTTATCCCGATGCATCATCATCGGAACTTTCAAAGTGGAGATCCATTGTCTGATTCAAATCCATTTCTTGGATATCAAAACCTTACTCATTCTATATTGCCAGGAAGGAATTTTCCGAGTCATATTCGATCAATTTTACAAATCGCGTCATTTATAGGGCACGAATACACTTCTGATGTCTTGTCCTTAATGTTGTATGAAGAACAAGGCACGATTGAAGGAGAATATTCTTTTGATCGGCACTCTATGAAAGAAATTCGAAAGAGAATTTCTCTTGCATTGACACTCGCCACGGAACAAGGTTTATTGGAAAGTACAAATTTGATGAGCCAATAAAAACAACATATATACCGTATTGAACTTGCTTACAATATACTTCGAAAGAGAAGAATGAATGATGAAATAGCTGTCCATTAACAAGTAGGGGCTGTATCACATTACTCCTGATGTTTCTCCAGGACTTCTCTAGTCCTTCTTCAATTGCATTTCGCAATAAAAATTAAATTGCAGAAAAGTCCTTTAAATGCAACTTTCACAAGATTGTATGTGGCATACAACAAGATAAGGGTGGTATCACTAATTTATTTCAGGCTTCATTGAATTGCGAAAATCGTATATACAATCCTGGTGGATATTGATCACTATCTGCATGACAAATTTCAAAACGCTAGGAATCATGATTTAACTGGTCTAAAATTGTACAAGATGGGAGACTTTGTTCATGGTGCATGGTACTTGCAGTATGGATGCAGTGAATTGCTTTCTCATCATCAATTTGCTTGGTTTGGAATTCAGCCAAAGTTTGAATATGTCTACTAATATTATTGTCGGGGGAGTTGTCAATGCCACACATAGGAGCATACAACATGTAAAACCTAGCCTTTAAGTATTGTAATATCTCATTTTGGAAGCTATTAAATGTTTTGTAAGGTTCCTTCTACGATTAAAATTTTTTGTTTCCAAGATATATTTTCCTTTGATAACACAACACATTTTTTCCACGGATTGAAACACGTCAGTATAATTCTGGTGATTCTACTGGTTCGTTAGCTTCTTAATGACTTGGCAATATAAGATTCATTCATACTTACAAATGAGTCACGGTTAACAAATGACCTGGGGTACATGACAATTACAATGACCAATTTTTTGTATCAATATTCTCTAGAATAAACATAATTTTGTGATACATCCAATCCCGTTCCCTCTACACGATAGTCATAAATACATTAACGAGCCCTTTGGTGTTGTTCTTGGCAATGAAACTAAATTTGGAAAACATTCCGTATTGTGGTCGAGCAAATGAATTAACAATCCTACGTGAATTAGCCGATGAAGTTGACAAGTTGAAAACGCCAAAAGTTATATTTATCAGCGGAGATTCAGGAAGTGGCAAGACTTCTCTCTGTGCTGAACTGAGAAAAGTTAGTCCAAACCGATACTTTGTGTCAGGGAAGTTTGATGAAATTCACCGACAGCCGTATTCTGCTGTTCGAGAAGCACTGGCTGATTTATGCTTTCAGCTCATTCAAGATGCTCGAATTGAAACGATTCGAGAAACGTTACGAGAATACTTGGGCGGTGAAGATGGTATTCTTTGTAACGCTCTACCAGAATGCAGACAAATTTTGGGAACCGAAATAGAACCTTCAAAAGTGATTGATTCCAACGGCAGCTTCGCATTTCGCCGCTTGAAACATTCTTTTGCATCTCTATTGAAATCATCATTGATGCTTGAAAAGACCATTGTAATGTGCCTAGATGATTTACAATGGGCTGATCAAGAAAGCCTGGATCTAATTCGATATCTTTTACAAGATTCGACTCTGACCAGTTTCCTTTTTATAGGAACTTTGCGATCAAATCAAGTAAGCTCATGGAGCAGTAATGTTTTTTCCGTCTCATTGCATTCTCATTTCATTTACCTCAATGATTTTGATGTGAGCCAAGTAAATGAGCTTCTATCCACGGTTCTCGAAATGCCAATAGAGAAGACTACGTCGCTTGCGAATATCATTCATGCAAAGTGTGGAGGAAATCCATATTTTTCGTTACAATTGTTAAAACTGCTGGAGTCAAGAAAGTTGATTCGTTACTCGATTATTGATTTCTCTTGGGAATGGGATATTGAAGCCATTCAAGCCAGCACTGATGTCGGAGATAATCTTGTTGATGCAATCTTACAAAGAATGAATTGTCTTCCCTCCAGTACGAGAAATCTGCTCACTATCGCATCGTGCTTGGGTGGGAAATTTGATGCATTACTTCTAGAAAGGTTATGCAGATGTGCTCGTATGTCAGACTTTATAACTGAAATTAACCTGGACAATGTTTATCATGATATTAACATAGCATTACAAGAGGGTGTCATCGAAAGACAGAAAGATTCGACAGTTTATCGCTTCGCTCATGATAAAGTTCAGCAAACATTTTATACCTCAATCACCAATAAATGCCATCAAGAAATGGTTCATCTGGCCCTTGGATTCTCGCTGTTATCTATACAAACTTTGACAGACTCTGACAATTACGAACTCATTTTCTTGACAGTAAATCAGATGAACCATTGCCTGCACTTGATCACTGGAATTGAAGAAAAGTTAGTCATTGCTAAATTAATTCTTAATGCTAGCAACGCAGCAATTGCTTCGTCAGCCTTCTGTCCAGCTGCTGACTTTTTGTCCCATGGCCTTAGCCTTCTTAATGAAGATTGTGAAGAAGCATATCAAATCCGACTAGAACTATTGATTCACCTTGCAAAAGCACAGCTTTGCCTTGGTAGACTTTCTGACTGCCATCGAACTGTGAATGTAGTTTTACAGTACGCGAAATCAAAAGAAGAAAGGATTCCAGTTCTTCAAGTTTGCGTCAATGCGTATGGAGCAGCGAGTAGTTTAATCATGGGTATCAATGTAGGATTAAAGTATGTTGCACAGCTTGGGGTGAAGGTGCCAAGACATTTCAATAAGGTGACAGTGTTCCGTTCGTTCTTAAAGGCAAAAGCGATAATGAAAGGGAAAACAGAAAACGATATTTTGAATTACAGACTCGCTACAGACCCCTTTATGATAGCGGCTATGAAAATTATTTCCATATTGACAAACTTCACCTTTCAAATTGAAATGATCGACGCAATGGCTACACTAACCTGCATAAATACCATGCTAAGTTTCCAATATGGATTCGTGGAGGAAGCAGGAAAAGTTTTGATCGATTTTGGTATGCTTCTTGCCTTTGTTGGAAATTTTCGTGAAGGGTATGACATTGGTAAAGCATGTCTCAAACTTGCAGAGAAAAAAAACAGTTCCATTCCAAATGTCATTATGATGTTTTACGGGGGTCTCAATCATCTTTACAATCCCATTCACAGCGGCCTAGATTCGTTACTTCGTGGGTATCGAATTGGATTTGAGATTGGGGATACTGTAAATGGGTTTTACTGTTGTATATTTTACCTACAAGTCTTCTATTTTGTTGGCTTACCCTTACCAAATCTTCTGAAGGATATTAAAGCATTTAGTGAGGAAATGGAAGCCTACAATATCACGATGACGCTCGACTATTTAACAGTTTATCACCAATCGGTCCTTAACTTTACCTCAGAATCAATTTTGTGGGATCCAACTACGTTGGATGGAACAGCCATGAGTGAGGAAACTGTTTTGTCATCTAACGTCAAAAAAGTCATCGTTAATTTCTGGTTTGCTAAATTGATTCTAGCAATCTGTTTCCAAAATTTACAGGTAATGAGCGAATGTTTGGAACATCTTTCATTTGGAAGGCCTGAGGGAGTAGATGGAAGTATGTATTGGGTGAGCACAATGGCTTGGTGCGAAGGCCTTGGTGCCATATTACTTGCCCTGAAAACAAGAAAACGAAAGTACAAGTGTCTTGCTCGTAAACGAAGAAATAATATGAAAAACTGGACTAAGAAAGGAAACGTCAATTGCTATCCCTTTTTGTTGCATCTAGACGCTGAACTAAGTATCCTATTCCGACGACCAACCGTGGATGTAAAAATTAAATTTGATTCTGCTATATCTGCTGCCAGGCGGGCAGGGCTTAATAATGTTGCAGCAATAGCTTCAGAGAGAGCTGCTTTGTACTTTTTATCGATCCAAGACACCGACAGGGCTTCTTCGTATAGGATGATTTCTTACGAATTATATCATTCTTGGGGAGCGACATCGAAGTGTCTGACAATGATTCGCGATTTTCCTGATCTCTTACCTGAACTCCAAGAGAGGGGGCTTCGAAATAACTCATTGCAGTCTATGGGTACCTCTCATCTCGGAAGAACACGATACACTTCCGACGAGGGTAAACGCCATTCAGGAAGTAGTTTAAACATATTCTAAAAGTCTTAGTCTACATCTCAATCTCAAGGTTATTCTTTAACTGTAATCCTTCTTTGTTGAACAATGTGAATGACTTTTCCAAGTATTGTAAATTACACTTTCAGCTACACAAAGCACTCACTGTCGGGAACAGTCATGCAAAAAAGTAGGATTTTACTTTATAAATGAAAGTGTTCACTCTTCAGGATAATTTTACAAACTCCTGAGCAAATGCCAGCATTTACTAGGATATAGCTCTAAGAAGTATAACTTTTCTGTACATGAATCCCAGAGCACATGCATCTTTTTTGTGACAGATGCTAGATAAGTAGATAGACTTTGTTAATTCGTATAGAAATAGATTGTGACTAAAATAAAATTACTCTAAAGATTTCCCTAAATTCTGAATCAGACGTGCCACGACAAAGATTGGAGTCGGAAATTTAAAACCGACTGTGACAGTACTCCCGACACCCTTTTACATTTCCTTCTCCTTTCGCTTGATTACCACATTGAATGCAACTCCCTTTAGATTTTTGGTAAATATGCTGCAATTGTCTCCCGAACGAATCCACTCCACTTTCATTAGGCCCTTCTCTTTCAATTCTCTTAAAAAATATTATTTGACTTCAATATGTCTCATTCTACCGCCAACACTCCAGTTATTAATAAGGTCTTTGGCTCCCTTATTATCCATTCTGAGTGTCATCGGCAGCACTACATGTAATCCAATCGACTCAATAACCTTTTTCACATAAAGCATTTCTTGAACACACTGCATTGCTGCAACTAACTCCGCTTCAGTAACATATAAAGTGACACTTTCCTGCACTTTGCTTTTAACACAAACTGGAGCTTTTGACAAAGACTCCATATCCACTATCACTTCTACGCCCGCTAAGGTCCTTTGCATAATCTGAATCTGAGTATCCTTCCACGGAAAACTTGTTTTCATCCTTTTTGCCATTCCAGTTCCCTTCAGGTTTAAGCCGTATCCCATTAGCCTATCCAACGCAATGACATGTGCTCGTTGTGCCTTTGTAACAAATCTTGATAATTGTCTAACAATATTTGAAATGTCAGGATGTGTCCATTTGGAAAGGTAAAGTAACTTACCAACAGCAGTCCTGTACCTCTTTAGCTCACTTGGTGCTACAATATCCTCATTTTCTCCAGCTTGTAGTGTGCTTCCTTAGACAGCTGGGATATTGAAGTTTCAAGTTTCCAACCTTTATTCCAAATTCGTCTTTATTATGACTGGTTGCAATAACTTTATACTCCTATCGCTTTTAGAATACATGATTTGGCATCCGACATATCCCTCTGCTTCCCCACCTTCATCACACTTGAAATAACTCTTAAATGTGTGTATCACCTTTCTTACCTCATGTTTACTGCCCGCAATTAAGCAATCATCAACCCACGACAAGCAGACGCAAAGGTTATCTTCACTCCACTTGAAGTATAAGCAAGGGTCTGCATTGCTCCTCTCAAAACCTATCTTGTTCAATGCCTTGAGCAATTCAGAACAACCTGCTTCAAACCGCAAATTGTCCTGTTGAGTTTTAAAACAGAGTTGTTATCATACTTATCTTCAAATCCTTGGGGTATTTTCATATACACTGCAAGAGAATAAAGGATTGGCAAGCAAAGATGGAAGTTAAATTTGTTTCCCAGGGCTCCAACAGTGAAACTATTTGATCCGTATTATTATAATAAAGGATGCCAAAGTGAAGATATTTGGTGAGTGAGCCATTCTTCCCATACTATCTAAGATTAAATAAATATGAAGATGAAAGCTGGACATGCACTTCACTTAAAAGTGATGTATTCCATGCAAAAATTTTCAAAGTCGTTCTTTATTTCTATTATATTTTGCTTTTGATCCTCTATTGAATTGCCCAAAGATTTAAAAAATCCAAGCGGAATGAACTTCCAGATATATTTCCGAATTTGGTCACATGCTTTTTGTCTTTCATTTTATTTCAATTTCTTTATCATCCTTCATCAATGCTCTCGCATATGACTTGAACTCAAAAGTTGCATGGTAGTAATTGCACTTCAACTCTAAACCTATCTTCAATTTCGGAAGCCATGATTAAATTTATCTTAATGAGACAATCCTGAACCATGGAATAAACTTCCATATGACAGGATTCTAGGATCTGGCATACCTTTGAGTTAAGTTTGTTAAGATAATACCTAACACTGCAGGTTGTAAGTTATACAGTCTAGCAGTACTACAACAAGCTACTAAAACTAAGTGATGAGTGGGTGTACCGATACTAGAGACGTCCAAGTTAGTGTTAGTACATAGTAAATAATACTAGAGTCAATATTCTTTTATTTACTCATCTAAATCTAGAACAAGTGACATAGTTTACCATGCATTCCATACCTTCCAGATATTCAATAAAGACATAGTCTTATATGAATTTAGTGATGCTTTAATATTGCTTAAAAATGAAAAATATCATTTAATTTCTTATCTGAACCGTCATGTCGATTTAATTATTACAGATTTCCAAGTAACATAGGGGAATCTATCAAGATTCACAATTGATGAATCTAAGTTGTAAATCTAAGATCTTAAGCCTAGAGGCTAAGTGTTGAATCTAACCACGTAAGCTAAAGAGACTACATGGTTAATGGAACAAGTTGACAACAAGTTAACAAGAGATCTCAATGTAAAAGTAGCCGCTATGTTTCTGATGCATCCTAGGTTGCAAATTTGAAGATACTGAAGTGTTTTTTGTGTCTGAATATTTTCTTTTCTTGATGGGTTATCTCATTTACCATAAATTCTATTGGATGATTTAGCAATATTCTCTTTTTTTTTGCGAAAGTACTTGCTATGCTATCAATACCGCATTAGTATTGATTTACATTCGTTTGTTTCGAAAACTATTTGAATAGAAATAGTGAAGCCATAAAGCACAACGATTGTACAATATCAGAGCTCCTATTTATCCATTTAGATAACTTGAGTTACTTCCCTTTTTGGTTCTATGATAGTTACGTTCATCGTGCTTGGAATCATCTGTTAACTAATCTTGGTGATTTGAAAATGAGATACTCCGATGAAGGTCATTGCACGTCCTATTCCAATTAGAATACATAAGCTCGCTTTGATTCGGGAATGAAATCCTCCGATATTGCAGCCCAACATCAATGTAACCACCAATCACAAGAATTCTACACTCATTTCACATGACACCCCAGAATTTCGGATTTAATCTATTGACTAAATTCTCTATAGTGCTCTTCCGATTTGGGGTTAAAGTTAACATCAAATTTTGATAATGTAATGATTATTGAGGAAATATGGCTCCCATTCCTCGTCAGAGCAGGGCAACTTGTAAGCCACTATTGACAAGACATGTGATAAGTTCCTTATTTGATAGCAACAGTGGAAGTTTGAGTAGTAATCGCGGAAAGCCTAATCCTAGT
>CAAAJI010000119.1:34568-56584 GCA_900642245.1 Fragilaria radians | reverse complement strand
ACGTCATCCTGAACCATGGAATAAACTTCCATATGACAGGATTCTAGGATCTGGCATACCTTTGAGTTAAGTTTGTTAAGATAATACCTAACACTACAGGTTGTAAGTTATACAGTCTAGCAGTACTACAACAGGCTACTAAAACTAAGTGATGAGTGGGTGTACTGATACTAGAGACGTCGAAGTTAGTGTTAGTACATAGTAAATAATACTAGAGTCAATATTCTTTTATTTACTCATCTAAATCTAGAACAAGCGACATAGTTTACCATGCATTCCATACCTTCCACATATTCAATAAAGACATAGTCTTATATGAATTTAGTGATGCTTTAATATTGCTAATAAATGAAAAATATCATTTAATTTCTTATCTGAACCGTCATGTCGATTTAATTATTACAGATTTCCAAGTAACATGGGGGAATCTATCAAGATTCACGATTCATGGATCTAAGATCTTAAGCCTAGAGGCTGAGTGTTGAATCTAACCACGTAAGCTAAAAGAGTACATGGTTAATGGAACAAGTTGACAACAAGTTAACAAGGGATCTAATGTAAATGTATCCGCTTTGATTCTGATGTATCCTAGGTTGCATATTTGAAGATACTGAAGTGTTTTTTGTGTCTGAATATTTTCTTTTCTTGATGGGTTATCTCATTTACCATAAATTCTATTGGATGATTTAAAAATATTCTCTTTTTTTTGCGAAAGTACTTGCTATGCTATCAATACCGCATTAGTATTGATTTACATTCGTTTGTTTCGAAAACTATTTGAATAGAAATAGTGAAGCCATAAAGCACAACGATTGAACAATATCAGAGCTCCTATTTATCCATTTAGATAACTTGAGTTACTTCCCTTTTTGGTTCTATGATAGTTACGTTCATCGTGCTTGGAATCATCTGTTAACTCATCTTGGTGATTTGAAAATGAGATACTCCGATGAAGGTCATTGCACGTCCTATTCCAATTAGAATACATAAGCTCGCTTTGATTCGGGAATGAAATCCTCCGATATTGCAGCCCAACATCAATGTAACCACCAACCACAAGAATTCTACACTCATTTCATATGACACGCCAGAATTTCGGATTTAATCTATTGACTAAATTCTCTATAGTGCTCTTCCGATTTGGGGTTAAAGTTAACATCAAATTTTGATAATGTAATGATTATTGAGGAAATATGGCTCGCATTCCTCGTCAGAGCAGGGCAACTTGTAAGCCACTATTGACAAGACATGTGATAAGTTCCTTATTTGATAGCAACAGTGGAAGTTTGAGTGGTAATCGCGGAAATCCCAATCCTAGNTTGCATCGATGGAAGTTTTGGATGCCCTTGTTAACGATACATTGTCCCGATGCATATTCATCATCGGAACGTTTCGAGGTGGAGAGCCATCGTCTGATTCAAATCCTTTTCTCGGATATCAAAATCTTCCTCATTCTATATTGCCAGGAAGTGATGATACAAGCGATACATCTCATGTCACTTGTATTACTGTTGAAAAGTTAAACTCGTTTGAACTAAACAACATGATTTCCACAATTCTTCATATGGAGCAATCTGCCACACAATCGCTCAGCGCCTTAGTCATGAATAAGACAGAAGGAAACCCTTTTTATGTCATTAGCTTTCTCGACATGCTACACTCAACTGGTTTGTTATCACTGGGATTGGACGGTGGTTGGACGTGGGATGAAAATCGTATTCAATCGCAAACAAATGTCGCTGACAATCTGATACAAGTGTTGGAAACTAAATTGCTTCGAATTCCGAGTCATGCTCGTTCGATCTTACAAATTGCGTCATTTATCGGACACGAATTCACAACCGATGTCTTGTCCTTAATACTGTATGAAGAACAAGACATGATTGAAGGAGAATATTCGTTTGATCGGCACTCTATGGAAGAAATTCGGAAGAGAATTTCTCTTGCATTGGAACTCGCCACGGATCAAGGTTTATTGGAAAGTACAAATGATTCTACGACATTTAAATTTGCGCATGATAAGATTAGGCAAACCCTTTACGAAGACTTAATGCCCGATCTTTGTGAAAGACAATTGTTGCATCAAAGAATCGGACAATTAATATTGGAGTCATTGAAAGACCATCAAAATCTTCAAATAGGCGAGGAAAGATCTATCTTTCTTGCTGTCAACAATCTGAATCGAGCGTTAGGTTCAGTTGAAAATCCAGATTCCAGAGTTGCAATTGCTCAACTAAACCTCAGAGCAGGTAAATATGCCGTAGAAAAATCAGATTTTATACTTGCGGCTGAATATCTTCGAACTGCTCTGCATCTTCTTCCATCAGAAACGTGCTGGACTTCACATTATGCCTTATGTATTGATCTTTTCTGCGCTGCAGCCTACGTAGAGAGAATCCTTGGTTGTTACCATAGAAGTGATGAACTCGTGAAAGATATTCTCAAGAATGCAGAGTCGTTGGAACATCAATGTGCAGCGTATGAGATGCAAGTTAATTGCTTGGCTGCTAAAGGTGACGTTAAGGCTGCGGTTTTCCTTGGGTTGGATGTCCTTCGAAAACTGCGAGTTTCACTGCCTGAAAAATTTAGCATAGCTTTAGTAGCAAAAGAATTCCTCCTAGCTAAGCTTGCACTAGGAAGGAAGCCTTTAGAAAGATTGGTGGATAAACCGGTGCTGACAGATCAGCGAATGACATACGTCTTATCATTCATTATGTCAGTGAGGTTTAATGCTTTTTTACTTGGAGACGCATACAAAGAAATCTTTGCATTCATGGTGCTCAGAGCATTTAGAATTACAATTAAGTATGGCTTATCTCCGCTTTATGCTCCTTTATCACTGATAGCCTGGGGTATACTCCACACAGCCATGGGTGACTTATCAACGGCAATAAAGTGCTCACACGTGGCATTCTCGATCATTGATAAACTTGAGGCCGAGCCCATCAGAGGACGGGCTTCGCTAATATCTTATGGGACCCTTTACTTCTGGAGGAACGAGCTAGATGAAGGGATCTCTGAAAAGATTTTGATTGCGTATCATCATGCTATGTCGTATGGAGATACCTTCTACGCAAAGTTTAGTGTGGTTGCATGGATTGTAGTAAAGACCTATTGGGATAATCCAATTTCCAAGATTCATGACCACGTTAGAGTAATTGTTAGTGAAATGCGAGAAGATAATGCAAAACAAGCTTTACTTTTAACCTTACCTTCATGGCAATTCGTGAGTTATCCTATCGAAAAGTGTTTGAATTATCATTCTTTAATTGACGTTTGTTTCCCTTCTTACCAGGTTCTTAATCTTTGTGGAGATGAGGAGAACATGGACCCATCTTTCTTAATTGGTGAAGCTGTGGGTGATTCGTTTGGTCAAGAAGCACTTGAAATCGATTCTAAGTTTGCTCTACTTCGTTTTAGACAGAACGAAATGATGATAGCGTATACCTATGAAAATTGGGTATGCGCATCAGCAGCTTTATCAGATTACAAATTGTATGAGAAACACGTGTCCGGTATATTCCCTGCTGATTTTAGTTTTGTATGGGTTGCAATATGCTCATACGACCTATTCTATGTGACAAGAAAGGTTCGACACAAGAAAGATGCACAACGCGCCCATAAAAAAGTGAAGAAATTGGCTGATTCTGGTACTCAGATTTTTTGGGCACCGAGCCTTTTGTTACAGGCAATGAAGAGCCTGTGTGTAAATAATAATGCACCCAAATTAATTGAGAAAGAATTCGAAGCTGCAATATCATCTTGTGAAAAGGCAAGGTGTGTTATCTTTCAAGCTCTTGGGCAAGAAAGGTTGGGAAAGTATTTTCTCAATAGTAGCTTATGTCAATCGAAAGGGAAAAAATATCTTGAAAAGGCAATAGAAATCTACAAGAATTGGGGAGCGCTACAAAAGGCACAATGGCTTCAAAGAATGTATCCATGTAATATAAATTGAAAGGAATAATTCATACACGGCATGGATATATTTCCTCGTGAAAAATGTGTCCCAGATGAATAATCACATACAGTAAAAAGTGTGGAAGAATATCCGTGGGTTGACAAGTGTTTCATGCACCGCAGGTAAGTCAAATTTACTGCATTTCAATATTTCAAACGATGCTCATAATTTAGTTGTGCTTAGCAACTTTTGACCATATCGAGATTCGAAGTATGTGACATAGATTATAATCCTGTAACATGTCACTTCACAGTGATTGCAACACTTGTGAGGTTTTCAACTCCCAGAAGTCAAGTTTTCTTAAGGCATAAACTAAATGAAATTTCTCTGGCATATGAAATGATGGGTTTCTCTGTTGACACATGTGTTAACCTTTCTTTTAGCATCAACCTGTCACCTTGAGAGATGGGTAATGCTCCCCACTTCATTGAATGAATTTTAACAAAAATTCTTCCAGAGATTTTCTCTGCTCCGCAACTATGCTAGATGGAATAAAGCTTAGATAGATCATGAGTATAGGGGGGGAAATCAAATTACAAAAGTATGAATTTCTTTTTATGGAGCACAAACCATAAAAACTATATTTTTGATAACAATTGTAAATCCCTGCATGAATACTTTTACACTTTTCTTGATGGCGTAAATTTGAATTTGCAGAAGAACCCATTTCTGAATTGGCTTCCTCAGTTATCATAGGAAGGCAGCAAAAGCTGCTCCAAGTGTGCGTTTCTGATTTTAGAAAACTCTACGTATAGAAAAGTCAGACGCCTCGGATTCCTTTGTTTAGTTTCTTTTCCAATTGCTTTAATGCTTTAGTTTTGCTACCAATGTGAGCTCATATGTCAAGCAATTGGATGGAGAGACTCAAGCAAGACGTTTTTATGTATTCGCAGTAGATACAAGCTTCTCAGCAAAGGGTGATCAGGATAATTTTCCAGAATAAAGTCACCTGCGCTGTCAAATATGCAGAATTGTTAAAGCTAACCATGTCAACTTTTAGTTGTTCACAAATGAATGCGTCACATGCAACACTCTATCGTGACCAATCAGAAGAAATGGCAAGCTTCAACATCACATGAATTTAACAGCCTTTTAATGCAAGACATTACCTTGTAACCGGTAACCTGCTTAAATCGTATCGTCCTTGCAAGCGCGTGGTAACTATCCTACAAATTTAGCACAATTTGATGAAAATCTTCAATAAAGCAAAGAAATTAATCGTATATCTCTCAATTTGACAGCTATCAAGTGTAATTTTTATGTTCAAAAGAAGACTCAAAACTCTGCATGAAATTTCTATTTAAATTAGCCCCAGTTTCTCTGGAAAAGATATAGATAGAAAGGAAACGACTCATTCACTCCTTTCAGCTGATCATACCATTATAGAAGATCACTTTGGGAAATAGCAAGATCAGGGAAGCTACAAGGATTGGAAGCCTGAGAAGAATTGTAAGCAAGTAAATGGAAAGACTCAAAGATAGCATGTTTGTTTCAGAGCATTGGCCCAACTTAATTTGCATCAACAAGGCTCTCAAGTAAGATTTTATGCTAGTAGATGATGACATTACCACTCATTTGTCTAGATGTAATCTAATGTGTCTTATTACAGCATAAAGAAGACAAAGAATGCTTTTGTGACATGAGTAAAACTCCATCGCATCTCCCTTCCATCGAAAGTGAATCCTATTGACCCCAGAAAAGCTGAGGTCAAGTTTGACATAAAAATACTTCATAGATCCAATGCTCATTGTAGCAGTTTACGGCGGGCGGTAATCTTACCACCAAAAGGGGTAGCGTCCGGTCTAAACATCATCCGATTACTGCTTAACCCTAAAAACGGATTTCGTCAGGCCTAGAATTTATGATTAACCCTAAACCTTTTTATGTCCGATCTACTCATTTTGGTAACCTTAACCCTCTGTGATACTACAAAAGTTTCCCATCCGATCTTGCCCTCTGGTATGTCAGTCTGAGAAATGTTTCGTTACTATCTCATATTTTGTTTACCCTTGACCATTCTGCGTTTTTGTCTGGTGCATGTCCTAGTAACCCCTTGTGAATACTCGAGAAAGTACTCGAGTACGAGTACAGAGTTTGTAGACTGCGCTACTAAAATATAAAGGATTCAAAAGAATTAATTGGTGCATTAATGCTATACATCTTCCGATAAGTGATCTAAACAACCAGAATTGGGTTGTAGATTAATAATTCTATTCAATATTCATCCAAAATCATGAACAAGAATGTTGTCAAGCCTTTCACTTGTAAACTATAGAGTATTTAACGCATTTGTCCCATTGAAATTGAGATGTTAATCTGGAACTAAAATGAAATTTCTTCAATATTCCTTTAAATTAAGAGAGAAAATCTGCATGCTTCTTAATCTTTAGCCGAATTATTGCTGGTTTAAATTGCATTAATCATTTGGATCAAAAATATTGTTGTATATTTGGGATGACTGTGATCATATTTATCTTTCCTTTGTCTCAATTTCTAATTTTTTTCACACAAGTAAAGAATACACAAAGTTAAACGTAACAAAACAATGATATCAACGTTGCATCGACAACAGCATTATTTGGATTTTTCGCCGCAGCTTTTATTCTCCAACAACAGCAGCAATCTTTGGCATTGCAATAACAGCAGCAGTAATGACGTCTACAACAACAGCACCAGAAAAAGCTAGAATATGACTAAGCCATAGTTATAAAAGGAAAAAAGTGAAATGCCTACGTTTACACTTTCCTGGTGTCAATGCTAAATCAATGGTGTAATTCACTTAATCACAGAGACAGTTCTGCGAAGTGCATTTGAAGATATAAAAGTCATGTTAGATCATGTAGTTAAACTCATATATTGTATATTGCATTAAATTATATGACCTGCAAATTCTCTGCTCACAAATGGCAATCATAAAAATCCTGGAAATTTATTAACAGAATTTCAATGATACACTATGCTGAATTGTTTATCTTGATCTTTTGTAAAATAATTAACTATGCGTAGTAAAGCAAGCACCAGTTACTGTTGATAATTTGGAACATATGGGTCCATCCGCTTGAAAAGTGCAGCTTTTCCAAAATCAAGAGATACAATCATTATGTTCTAATGCAACGCGTTAAATCCAAATTAAATCTAGAGAGAGGACTATAATACATGTCTAATAATATTTACGCCATGGGACTACAGTTTATGACTTTCCTTAAATGACTTCGATTTTTCCCATTTCCCTCGAACATTGAACTACTTGAAAATGCATATTGGCTCTTTCCGCTTTTTTCTAACTCAAAAAAACTGGCAGCAGCATCGGCAATTCCCATTTTCCTTGCATAGATGCGACTCGGAGCAGTGTAAGATTCCGAGATACGTCTCAGACTCTCGTCACACATTTCACCTGATGACTCTCGCTGAAGGTCCTGTGCATCCAGTACGATTTGAATGGACTGCCGTTGAAGTTTTTTCCGCTGTTTCCCTTCTGATGGATTAACCCACCTTTCTAGGCCCCTACAAAATCCTCCCATTCGTGACCATAAGATGAGCAACTGCTGAACTTCATCCATATCATTTCCATTCGAAATTTTACAATCGCTTAGAATTTGTAGCGATCCGTTTAAGAGATGTGACCTTCCGGAACGACGAAGCTCCGCCGACAAAAGCTTTCCATACTGCTTAATTTTCTCGTATTCATCCATTGAATACCAAACGCTCCTGTATTCTTCATCAGAAATATCGCTTCTATTTTCCACTTCGCACACAACGTTTCTCAGGTGGGTGATATCTTCAAATCTTACCCGCTTCATTCTGGATTGAGTCGATTTGTCTTTTATGTCCAGGCGGATAAATAAATCCGAAAAAATTTTGGAGTGTAGTATTAGAACTTATCTTGGAGTATTTAGGATTCCCATTACGAAAGAAAAACTTAGCCTTCCGCTCATCGAACAAGGCAATCAAATTTTGACACCGAAAGAGGGAATGAAATGACACCAAATGAAGAAGATTCATCGATTTACTTAAATTAAAAAAGAGTTATCACGAAGCTTCGAATCGGAACAGAATTAATATGCTTGAAATTTCATTGTCAAAATCGTGATCATTGTGACATTTTTACATTCCTTTTTAATTAAAAAAGATTGACGACTATATCTAGAATCAAAAAGGAGGTACTATCAGAATGAATTAATTTTCGAGATCGTCATCAACATATGATTCGAAATTCACTATAAAGTCTTTTTTATGCTTCTTGAGTACAGTTTAATACCCAATATAGAAGCAAAAAAACTTTTTCAATTTTGAGCGACATCTTGCACGCTGTTCTCGCTATAAGTGGTTTAATGATGCCCAGAATGAGAGCAGAATAAATAAAAGGGGCGAACTTATAGAAACGAACCTTTTCTTAAATTTACATAGCGCCTAAATAGATTTAATATATTTCTTTTTTATGTCCAGAGGACATTAAAATAAGAAGCGGTGTCACAATTACACAAGAATAACTTCCAATCGGCTTCTACGTGATTTTTAGGCAAGTAAATTTGAACCAGGAGAATTTGACGTGTACTTGACGTTTGCACCACCCGACGTCACCATGTAGTAAAGATCAGATATCACGTTTGGCTAACCTTGGTAGGGCTATAGGAAAGAGGCTAATAGGAATATTTAAAAAGGTGGAGTGCAATAAATCATGACAGAGTGTTCTTAATTGAAATTGAGTAGGTTAAGCCTGCATGCGCATTATAATATCTCTGATCGGTTGAAGATTTGAGGCAAAGGTGGGATTGTGATGTTGCGCAATAAGATGGTACAATCATATGCGGGATCTGAGAAGGAAGCAATCCGTGCGTATAAAATGGAAGGAACAACAATGGATTAAATGTATGTCTGTCATAGGGAACGGCACTGTAGCTACAGTAGGTTACAGTGAGAATCAAACACTTGATAGATATTTAACCCACACCCTTATTATTAATTTTGAAGCTTAATTTGATTCTGCATCGACCTCCTCCATAACCTCTTCTTCATCATGATTGCTGGAAAAACAATTAAGTTCTTCGTCGTTTACTTGTTGGAGAAAATAATCCTGGAGCTGCTTGATTCATCTTAAAATTTGTGGTAAAAAAATGGGTGGTTTGGAGCCGCTGAAACGGCACTGTAGCTACAATTGTTTTTTTCTGTAGCTCTACTGTGGCTACACTACAGTGCCGTATCCTAGTCTGTCATGGGTGGATGATTGTCTAATTGTAGGGAAAGGCTCTGAGATAAGAGCAATTGCAGAGAATTTGAAAATATAGTTTGAGTGCAATGCAGAAGAGGTAAAGGAATATGTGGAAAGGATCTGATTAAAAACTGGAATATAGGTGGCCAAACTCAAGCATATCAAGAGTTTTCATGGCAGCAACACAAGTAGTGATGAAAATTTAAAGGGAAATGATGTCAGGAGTACTACATTTTAAAAGCAGAGTCTCTGTACAAAATTCTAATTTCACTTGTGGCATGACTGCATCGGATAAGTAAAGTTAGTTTGAAACTATTAATTACCATTTACTTCTGAAGTGAATTATCAAGTCTTCTATTTTTCTTGCACTAAATTCTTTCATTTATACCCTTGCAAGAATTGCATTCTTAAATTTCTTCTTAATTAAAAAGGTTTTTCGACTATATCTAGAATCGAAAGGAGTTACTATGAGAAATAGTTTATTGGGTTCGAGATCGTCATCAACAAATGGTTCGAAATTCATCACAAATAATTATACATTCTGCTGCTATCACTTTTTTAAGTCCCGATGTTTGATGCTCAATATTTATCCAAAAAAACTATTGACTATTTCGAGCGACATCTTGCACTGTGTCCTTGCAATAAATGGTAAACTGATGCACAGAATGAGAACATAGTAAATAAAACGTTCGAGCTTATAGAAACGAACCTTTTTCACAAATTTACATAGCCTAAATAGATTTTTGGTCATGCTTATTTATGTCCAGAAGACCTTGAGATAAAAGAGGTGTCACAATTACACAAGAATAACTTCCAAATGGCTCCTACGTGATTTTATGAATAAATATGCAACCCGGACACTATAATATGTGATTTACGTATGCATCTGTTACATCAACCACACATTATTATTATTCTAATGGTGTTCGGTTTATCCAAACAATTTGCGCTCTCCATTCCATTTATGCATTCAAACTTCACTGCTCATCTCGCAAACTGGATTCAAAGTTTCTACGCATTAATGGCATCATGTCACATGATATGAACTACTTATCAGCCCATCTCATACAATCTTAGCCTTAAGGGTATCGTCCCATACAGTCGGGGTCTTTCAGAATAAATCTCTGCACAAGTCTACTTTCTATTTTCATTAGTGGCACAATTGAATCAAATTGGGAGAGTCAGTTTAAAACTATTAGTTACACTATATTTCTGAAATGAATCGGCACATCTTCTGGTTATCTAGCATAGTCAAGGATAGCAGTAGATTAGAATCCCAAAGTTGAGATTTCAGTAAGGTAAAAGTTAAAAAGGGATGAAAAAAGATGATATTGGAATCAATATAGGTAGCATACCAAAAGTGTGTTTAGGATAATGGAAATTCCAAATTTAATTAACAAAGAGAGCGATCCCAATCTCCTAAAATCATAAACGACTCGATTATATTTGGACAGCAAAACCGTATAAAGTCAGAGATTGGCAAAGAAGCAAAATGAGACTGCTATGTCATGCTTCTCCATGGCTTTTGTGAAGAAAGGAATAATGGGTCTAGCAAGTATTACAAAAGGATGGACAGGTGAATTTGCTGCCCTGGCTGTTCAAGGATTAATGAAGAAGTATTCTCCTACTGATACTATCTCAAAGGCTTAAATGTACCAAAAGCCCAACAGAGCCAAGATTATAAAGGGAACTGTCCCAGCTTCTCTGTATGTTCAGTTGAGCAGCATTGAAGGACAGCTTCTCTGTATGTACAGTTGAGCAGCATTGAAGAGCAACATTGGGCACCAGGAAATCAACCAGATGAAGCGGATATGATAGTAATTCTTCAAGACATTGCGCTGAATGAATACCGATCAATTTATGAGCTATATTGCGCTGAATGAATACCAATCAATTTATGATCTATTTAAAGTACAAAGTGGAAAGAACTTACCTCGTTAGACCTAGAAATTGTGATAAGGCAACATTACAGTCAGATTAACTGAACAAAGGCATTGAAGAATGTAACAAAGACTGGAGAAGTCCTACTAAGTGTTTTCAATGGAGCATGCTTTCATTTGCAGTAAGATGGGTCATTGATGACAAGTCAACATAGTTAAGCCAATATACAAGATATTTAACCCATGGAAATCTGAAGGATGGAATGTGGAGTACGTTGTCTATGATGAAAGAGGAGAGAATGTTACCCTTTAAACGAGGTTGCAAAGTTCTTCCTGAAATTCACTGGAAGAAATTTTTCAATACTGCTGCAGCCAAGTAAAGACACGATTATTGAGGATGAATTGAGGATCAAGAGCGTTCATTTGAAGATCCAATCAGCACAAGGAGCAAAACTGCAATCAAGAATAGAAGAAGATATTTTTGGATATGACAAATTAAAGCAATATCAAACAGATGTGGGGAAGTTGTTGCATCTATCAAAATGGACTCAACAAGATATAACCAACTTCTGTGCAAGCGCGTTAAGCTTTGTTGTAGGAGATTGAAGCATTGAATATAGTAATAAGATTCTGTCTGGGTATGAAAATTAGGGGATTACTTATTCAACCTAAAGTTATTTTTAAATGGTCAACAAGATAATTTGCTTTCGAGAAAGGAGGCTATTTGAATTCAGACTACACTACAGATTTAGAGAATTGGAGTAATGTTAGTGTATATGGTGCTATCATAAACAAAAGACCACTGCAAAGGTGAAAAGTAAGATGCAGGAAAGTGCTTCGATTTTGGTCACGGAGTTAGAGTTGATGGTGGCAACACAGTGCTTTCAAGAAATGCTTTTCTGCTGTATTGCATTATTTTTATTTTAAGTGACAATGCAGGAGCAAAATGTTTGTTGGATACCCATCAAGTCATGCTTGTGATGTTCTTCAGGAGTCTGAACATGAAACCAAGGCATACTACCACGTTGAGAGACCAAATGGCTACATTCACAGAAAATAATAGGCTTGTGATTGAAAAATGGTTCAACTAATGATGAGGGAAGATGATCTCGATGAAAATAATTAGTCTTGGATAAAGTTCAATCTAATAAAGAAGAACAATCAGTTGATTTTGAAAAACAATATTCCAAATAATAGATCCCTAGGGAAATGAAGTGTAATGGATAGTTCAGCCAGTGCACTAATAGCACTAATGATGCTAGAGCCTTCTATCGCGTTGTAAGATTGGGAATTTCAGTGAATTTTTCACCGTTGTCTTGCACTTCAATTCCTGATTCCTCTTAAATTCCCATTTTTTCACCAAGGAAACAATTAGTCTAAAAACATCCAATACTCTTTGCTCGCGACATCCTCTTAGATTCACAAGTGGTGTAAGTCACAAATCCATCGAATGATTCCAGTTTTGCGTCATTACCGTCGAAATCCATGGATAGTAGCATCATGTATGATTGTTGGTAGTGCTGTCATAACTACAGCTTGTGAAGGACAAAAGGAAGATCCTAATCAGAATACCAAGAAGGACAACAGTCCAAAAAGTGAAAACAGCGGCAGTAACAACAACGACAACAACAATGCTACTCCATGGAAGTTAACTGCATCATCCTTATATCGACAAGGTCCTTGTTCCTTTCAATGGCAAGATGTCGAACGATGTCTTGTCGATAGTCGAATCCCTAACAATCCATCCAAACACAAATGTTCCGACACTACCGGAGTGTTTATGGAATGTGCTACCAAGTTTTCTGGATTCTATGACAAACGATACAATTATTTACAATCTCAACTATCAAATAGTAATGAGATGATAGAGGATGTTAATGATTTACCCCCGACAGGATGTTCGATATGTATTGTGAATCGTGAGGGTCCCTGTGGGAATTCTTGGGCACAAGTAGAACGAATCCTGAAAGAGAATATAGATTCCAAATCGTCAGATGCACCTCCATCTGATGACTTACGAGAATTTATTACCAACCATTATCTTTGTCTGAATGATAATTTTGGATTTTATGCACAATTGGATATGGCATCCCGACAACCCTACATTGATGAAGCAGAACAATCCATCCGAACAGCCAAGGACTTTCAACGTCCCATACAATGGGTCGGTATAGAATTTGATTGGTCCTATTATCGTTTGTATACACAAAATACTTCGTCCAACCATGGAGAAGAAGGAACAGACCTAGCATTTCACGACAATAACAATGGTATAACCGATGAACCTTCCGAGGATATTGCTGTCAATTCCTTGGATAGTCCAACACTCATTCCAGTAGTAGCAATCTTTCAAATTCAAGATGCAGACAACGAAAAGTATACTCTTTTAGAATATTATGCTCGTGATGAGAGGGGGGCTATTCTGGGTCATGCTATGAATTCCAAGGATAGTGAGGAAACCAAGAATGACGACAAAACGAACAGTGACTCGGATAGGACATTCCGATTAACGATTTATATCGATCCCGAAACGTCACGTCACTTTCGGCTCTACAAGATTATGACCGATAAAGGGAATGGAAAACAATACCTATTTGAATCAGATCTTATTGATATATTGCGTGATGCTAACCTTGATGATTCTATTACTACTACAGACTAAAATAAAACTTTACAAGGTATTTTTCCTGATAGAACTTTATGGCTTATCGTTACTTTGAAACCATTCGTCAGCACTAATGAATTGTAACAGCAAGGATACCTTTGCTTTCCCTGATACAGGCTTCCAACTTCTGGAGAAAAAATGAGAGCATAACTTTGATCTAAGTGCATCATACATACATTGCAATTGCATAAATGCCTTTAGCGTCCTGCTCGAACATTATGCGCTCGTCCCAATGAATCATCCGAAGCACCTATTCAAGATGCTTCAGATACTTCCTTTTCCTCTCATTAGACTGTCATATTTAAACCATTTGGGAAAAACCAAGAAAGCATCTTTTGATTGGTTTCAACATCATAATGGATAGCATCTCCAAGATCACGATGACGATCGGGCATCAAATAACTAGCCTCCATAACATCCAAAATGGGTATTCCAAATTGATGCATAACTTCCTTCTGCTCGTTATATAATTTCATCGTACGGTATCGAGACATGTATTCCAGACGGGGAAAGTTCACCCATTCCTTTCCCTTATCTCTCGCTACGACATGCAGATGGATGTATTCACCAGTCTTCCAAAATATTTCCAGGCCACGTAATCGTCGTCTCAGTCGACTAATCATTGTCCGAAGACAATTCAAATGATCAGGAAACAAATCGTTATCTGCATAGGGCTGACCAGGAATCGGTTCACCATTACCGTAGGGCTTTTGAAGCTCCCAAGCGGCATATCCCAAAATCAAACCGACACGACCAGTACCACCCATGTGAGATCGTAATCGTCGAATGATGACATTCATCGCTCGGGGAACTGTACGACCTAACAGTGGGTCTGCAATGTTTTTACCAAATGCCATGTTGGGAAAATAAAAATGATTATACAAGGGTGATACAAAGTGTTGCATCACAGAATCTCCAGCACCCAAAAGGAAATCAAATTTCCCAAAATCGATGGTTTCATTGACATTGGGATTGATAAACTCTGACATAGGAGGTCTCGGTACATCCTCTGCTATCCATTTCGTCAAAATTGCACCATTTGTTCTCCATGTATCCTTAAATGGCCTCAAAATAGCACCAACGCCGCAGCTGTACTCCAACCAGATTATCAATTTACCCTTTTCATTCAACGGTATGCTCGTATTCAAATACGGAGATGCTGTGAATTTCAAAGAATATTGACCATCCTCATGATCTGTAATATGAGCAACACAAGTTGTTCGTTGTAAATCCTGGTCTTCATAGAAAATGAACCATTCATCTCCACCTCTAGTTTTGAATTTACCATCTTCGTCAATAGTTTGAAATGTCCAATTCGTCACATTCAGAATTATTTGTGATGTGATTGGACAAGATGAATAACTTTTTGAGTACGAATCATGCTGCAAGTCAGTGCCATTTGGATAGGAAAGTGCGAACTTCCTCATGAATTGTGATTTAGGATCAGGTATTCTTGGTATCATCAAAAGTCCATCCTGATGTTCTAGTTCCGAATACACAACAGCATCTACATCGGGAGGGAAATCACTTTCAATTGAGACAGAGTTCTGGTTAGCATCAACTGATTGTGCTGTTTTGTTTCCATTTGGCAGACTTTCTGACTCGATTGTCTCATTTACTATTTGACTTTTTGCTTGAATGATTTCCACCATTTCTGTCTCATTTTCCATTTTATCGTCTATCAAGATAGAAGACTTATCAGATGCATTCGGTTTCATTGTCATGTCTTCACTGGAATCGATTGAAATATTAAAAATGATGAACGTGTCATTTTGGGTTGCATTGAATAATAATTCTCCCTGTTGTCCGAAACTTTCAGTTACGTTGGTTTTCTTGGCAGCAAGCCTTGCTAGATGGGAAAGTGTTGTTTCGTCGACAAGGAAGTATGCGATTACAGCCAGCAAGATAGTAACAAGAATTGTAATGAACCAGGTGTTGGCCATCATTTATCAATATTGGAATTAGTAATAGTTTTGAAACATTTCAAACCGTTAAAATAATTTTCTCTCTCCAACCGCGGCATACGACATTACTTATGTAATGAAGGAAGGAATTATTGCTGCAACAGCAATGGTATTCGTAAAGCAGCATCAAGCTTAGGTAAGTGATTTGATTCAGCAACCCAATGATGAGACAATTCTTCTTCGTAGCTAGTGTAACTGTACAAATGAAGATCCATTGAATGAAAATGGCAATGATCAAACATTGCAAACCAAATTAACCCCAATACCTTATGAAGTGAGGTTACTGCAAAAGACATGAAGAGGAACAAATTATATCTAACTGTTGCAACTGCTTTTCCAGAAACAATGCAAAGCAACAGAGTGCTGGTTTCTTTTGCAAAAAGTATGATTCAGGTGGATTCCTAGTAAGAGCGAAAAAAATGGCTCACGAAAAAGGGTTTGTTAACATCAATATAGAGACTGCCATCAATAGATATCGCCCCAGACAGAATTTGGCACCATACTTGCTTACAAATATCATGGATACTTTGGTCTGATAGACTGGATTAAAAATTAACGATTAATGAATAGGCTCTAATTTGGTCCAAAAGAGCATACTACATTATAGTAAACCCAAATTAGTTCCAACTTTGGAGTTCCATGAATTGTTGTAAAGTCCATGGAAAAGGTGACTAGTACTTGTAGATTTTGGGGTTGCATAGGTACATGATAATTATTTCTGGAAATTTAATATCATAGCACCCCTTGGGGATCCAAGTCTAGCATTTCATATCCTGACACCAGGTGAAGGATACTTTGTTGGATTGGTCGTCGGTCCAATACACGCTTTGGATGGAATTTGATATATATTAGTACCATGACAATAGGGAGGAGTGATATTCCGATAATCCATGCCCATTTTGGTTCATATTGAATATTCAGCTGCAGTGTGATATCTTGAGTGGATTCCATTGATTCAATGATCCAACATCCTGCTGCTGCTCTGTCTGGTAGACCAATCTCCTCAATTGATGTAGAATGGGATGTTGAATTCCTAATTTCTGGCTTGACTAGGAATGGAATAAGATTCTTTACCGGATATCTCCGACGTGTAATTGTACATATCATGTCCAAGGATTGGCCAGATAGGCCCTGAAAGAGAATGACAAAATGATCCGAATGTTTTGAGATTACCTGCAAATCAACATTCTTCTTTGGATTGACACTTGCTTTCGCCACAGACGCATCGATTAGTACCTCAGTATTTGGCGTTTTGATCTGACGTTCATAATCTCGTTCATCCTTCCAGTTCTCAAAGATTCGAATGTCAATATCTCCTCCATTGACTTGGAGAGTATGAAGGGTCAAGGTACTATGAAGTGGTAAGAAGAAATCTTTCTGTGATCGACCACGATGTCGAACATCAATCGTCTCACGATGAACTTCACTTTCCACATTTTCCAACTCGGGACAGGACTTTGTGGGTGTCCAATACATGGAAAGAGGCAGAGTTGTCGGTGCTCGAACAATCGTCACTTTCCGTTTACAAACAAAGGGAGATCGTACGAGCGGTAAAATTTCCGCTTCGTAGGGTGCTAATGTCCACGATGTACTATTGTTTTGGTATGCTTGGATCCAAACAGTCACCCAAAGGATAAGGAGTGTAAATGTGGTGATTGATACGACGATGCCCGATAAAAGAATCTGTAGATTGGTGATGCGCTCTGGATTCTTCAACATCCACCATTTCGTAACGACTTCAGGTGCAATTGCCATAAAGTTGTGAATAAACGTAAATTGACGAATTAATATGGAAGGACGTGTCTAAGTTATCTTTCAGTGTAAGAGTGACTGGAATCAAATTTCTCATGACCTTCGTTTCAGTCTGGTCTACTTCCGGTCACACATGGAAAATATTCTAGTACGATGGATATGTATTGTCATTATTTTTACTTTTGGAAGTCAAGTCAAGCTTCAAAAAATGTTTAATCGCTGGATGTGGATCAAACAATGACTAAAAAGATTTCTTTCTAAAAAATAATGGTAAATGATAGATACTTCTCTATTGCTTATCTTTCCTTTGATTTGTTACTATTGCAGTTCCAATATTTTTCATAGAAGCGTTAGGTTCCCATTCTAGGCGTGATGGAATATCGTCAATACAATTCCAATTGATTGGTATTAAGCGTCACAACACTTATTGAGGAGGTGGCAAATCAGCAAACCATTCCTCAGAACCTCCTTCGTAACATAAAATTTCACGAATGTATGAATTGAATGCTAAGTACTTTGCTGCCAATTTGGAGGTCTCCTTGTCACCCACCACGATGAGTCGTTCATGTGCTTCCACATAGTCAAAGCCATATGAATCATAAAAGTCATCATCATCATCAATGTTATGAAATGGATGTTCACCTCGGATCTTTGAATAGGGGAAGGAGTAAGTGTGAGGTGTAAATTTACCAGTCTTCTCCACATCTTCTGGATCTCGAATATCGACAACGACCAATCCTGTTGGTGCACGCCCCTTACTTTCAAAGGCCTCCAAATATTGCAACAACTTTTCTTCATCGATGAATGTGACGATATTTTCTACCATTTCATCGGTAACTTGGGCATAATCCAAATTTCGTATCTTTTCAAACATACTGTCAGTCGTACCAAAATGAAGTTTCTCTCCAGTCTCATCATGGACGTAATTAATTTCAAGTGGATTACTTGGGTATAAGTCCTTGGCTACTTTCAAGTGTAACGCGGTCGATGACTTTTCGGATGGTGATTCCACCATGCCACCAAAGCGATATTGTTGCGATGACAAAGGAACCGTAAATCCAGAAGCAAAGGGAGCGCTGAACAAAGAAATAAATGCTGCCTTGATGAGATTCATGGTATATCAACGGATGAAATAATAATAATATATAATTGTAAAGTTGGCACCTGACGAGAATGATACTTCTAGAAATACAACGCTTCGTCGTTCAGGTGTTTAATTCGAACACTAACAGATGTTGAGAATCGAAGCATCTCGAAAGATTGAGTGTGACGTGGGAATTTTCAATTCCGAGTTCTTTTCCCAGCAATCTATTGTAGGGTTATTTGTACTGTATGACATGAGAAAGATTTCATCTACACTACTAAACATCCGATCTGGACGGTGCTACCCCTTAACCCATATGTGTTTTGCAGGAATGAAATACTCGAGAAAGTGATCGAGTACGAGTACAAAGTTCAAGACTAAATTCAATAGGGATTTAAATATCTACACTAACTGTTACTGGTAAAAAAGGTACATATCCGATCTGGCCATCACCAACTCTTCTGTGTTACCTTGAATAAAAGTGATCGGGTTCGATTAAAATCGTTAGGGATACAATTAAATCAACTTTGTCTATACATATTTTTTACTCATTCCGTTAACTGATCAAATTGGTTAAAAAAAATAGGATTCCATTCAATATTTATCCAACTTTGTATTTATAACTCTTATACTTTCTCCGTTAATCCTACAGGTTAAGGCATAGAGTATACACTCATTTGTGAACAAGATCCGACCTGAGAAGCAACTCCAACAGATCAAGCATGCTATCCAAAATGGTACCTTGAAAGTTGTGCGGTTTCAAAACACAAGTCACGGAGAATCCGAAGTTTCAAGCACCAATCCCTTTATATCCGGAACCAGATGTGACGGACAACGCCAAAATCCAGGACACACAACCTCGCCCATCTACAAAAAGACCTATACCCCATGGACGGGTCATACGGTTGAGGGCTATTGTAAATTCCAAGCTACGCTCCATGAGTACACTCGACAAGCCTTGTTAAACAACATGAACGAACGGGTGGGGGCTGTTATGCTCCTTCAAAGTGGCACTCCACTTGCCAATTGGCAGAATGTCCTTTCCGAACTCCTAGAAGGTCATTCCTGGGACAATGAGGCATTCATAACTGCCCTTCTGTCTTTTGCCCTTAAGTATTGCAGTACTAAGGCAAGGCAGGAGCAAAAATGATTCATGAAGCGTAACATAGGATTGCCTAGCAATCAACTGACGTCGGCTTTACTTAGCTGACATCAGCACTTCAATAGGTACCTACCGGGTGTTGGAAACAAATTCAACCCCGATGACATCAGGGAGATGCTATATAACGCTCTCCCTTTGTACGTCCATACTATAATTGCTGCGAGCAATTATAAGTGGTTTTTGAAGCCAAAACCGATAGCAAAGTAAGCCTATTTTGATAGGCGACTCGTTATTGGTTCAATGGCACGCAGCAAGAAGCTCAAGTCCGCACATCAGTCAATTGTGCACAAGAAGCAGGATACTAAAAAATTTAAATTTAATTAAAAAAACTTAATTCTGAAACTCTCAAAAAGGTAAGAGCCAAGTGCCTTTTTGTGGTAACTTGGAGCACAAGGAAAGCCAGTGCCGCTTCAAGCAGAAAGCCAGTGCTGACTCTAAAAAAAGCTAAATTCAAGCCAGAAACTCACGAAAACAATGTCATTGACACTGATGATGTTTCTGATGAGTTTGAGCGCCTGGATGAGCTCCCGGAAATCCAGGAGTTCATGGACAACATGGACATGGAGTTAAGTACACAACAGCACTTGCCTCAAACCAAAGTCAAACAAGACACTAACCCCTTTCCTACTACAGGCTTAACACTGGAAGTATCAGTAGCCGTAATAATTAGTAGTGAAAGTGATATTAAATCTATTTTACTTAATAAAATGCTTCTAGATGCAGGTTGTACTAGAACAATCATTAAACGTGATAAACTGCCGGATAAATTCTTTGAATCCCGAAAACAGATCAATGAAATCTCCTGGACTACAAACGCAGGAAAATTTGTAACTAAATACAAGATTCCTTTGCAGTTTTTGTTACCAGAATTTGCTCCAAGTCGCAAAATTAACTGGAACGTAGCTGTGGATGACACAGCACAACAATCCAAGTTTGATATGGTCATTGGATGCGATTTATAAATTGCGCTTGGAATGGATATTCTATTTTCCACCAAACATTTGAAGTGGGATGGAATGGTAATTCCAATGCGGACTCCGGACGCAAATTTGTCTTATTTAGACACACGAATCAAAAAAATTGGCAATCTCCAGGATGTTTTTGCAACAGCATCAACTCCTATGTCTATTCTGATGCCAAATATGAAAAGGCAAATATAGATGCCACCATCAATTTACTTAAGCATTTAAGTAATAATCAACAGCAACAGTTGAAAAGCCTTGCTCTACAAGTTTGAGCATTTATTTGATGGAACACTTGGCGACTGGAAAACAGTTCCAGTAAGCTTTAAGCTTAAGGAAGGTGCTAAACCCTTTCAACTAGCGCCATTTTCGGTTCCCAAAATACACGAGGCCACACTAAAAAAGGAAATACAACGCCTGTGTGACTTAGGAGTTTTAAAATCCCAAGTATCCTCAGAATATCAGTTTTTTTATCATTCCAAAGAAGAATGGAACGGTGAGAGTCGTAAAAGGACTTTGGAGTTTTGAATTCAAAACTGCAAAGGGTAGCATTCCCTATTCCTAGAATACAGGATATACTTACCAGTTTAAATGGATTCACTTTTGCAACATCCATTGACTTAAACATGGGCTATTATACCATACGCTTGACGCCGCAGGCTCAAAAGCTTTGTGCAATCGTTTTTCCGTGGGGGAAATACTCCTACCTTCTATTACCAATGGGAGTTGCTAACTCACCGGACATTTTTCAAAGTAAAATATCCCAACTAATGGTTGGACTTGTCTGTGTAAGGGCAAATCTAGATGATGTTCTTGTAGCCACAAAGGGTGATTATCAAGAACAATTACTAAACTTAGAACAAGTATTAATCAAGCTGGACACAGCAAACTTTCGTATAAACATTGAAAAATGTACTTTTGCTACACAAGAGTTTGAATACCTAGGCTATCTGGCTACAACAGCCGGAATTCGCCCACTTCCTTCTAAGGTGGAAGCGATATTACAGCTTAAGGCGCCTAAGACCTTAAAGCAACTGCGCTCATTCTTGGGCCTAGTGAACTACTACCGTGATATGTGGAAGCAAAGATTGCATCTACTCACACCTTTAACAGAGCTTACAAAAGTACGTCGGGGTAGTAAGACTCTCAAATTGACAGAGGCTCAGGACAAAGCCTTCCATGAAGTCAAGAAGGTCATTACACAAAATGCCTTACTTAAATTCCCTGACTTTAATTAAGCCTTTGACATACATACTGATGCCTCAGATTATCAACTAGGATCAGTAATAAGTCAGGAAGGACACCTTATAGCTTTTTATAGTAGAAAACTTACTAAAACGCAGGGTAACTACACAGTAGGGGAAAAAGAAATGCTCTTTA
>CAAAJI010000118.1:126948-140881 GCA_900642245.1 Fragilaria radians | reverse complement strand
CTCTCTTATACTTGTAAGTTACCTTATAGTTTTAGTAATGTTGAAAGAATCCTAATCCAAACCAAGATTACGATCTTAAGCTGTTATTATTTTAGAACCACTAGATTACTAAAACTATGAGAATATCAAAACATCAACAAATGATTCCCATATCGTGGTCGAGTCACGATTTCTAAGGATTCAAAACATTACATCGTCTCGTCTTACTCGTAACGTCAATCTGGTATGGTTTCACGTATTCATTTACATAAATAACCCGGAAATACCATTTCATCGTAACGGTCATAAAACTTGCGCAGGGCGATATATCCGGATATATATCAACATTTTCATTGACATTGATTCCATAATTAGTTGCTTGTTGAAGAGAGGAGTGAAGTATTGAATGAGGGTTTTCGTCTTTAATCTGGATGTCAAAAGACTGAAGTTCTGAAATGTGACCTTGAGATGTGACTAAATAAGTGCTACAGCAATAAGTTGAGCGAATGTGAGACAGGTATGCATACATGAAAAGACAATTCTCGTTAGTTGTGAGTAGAGGCGTCAAGGTCAGACCGTTTACCGTGTCACAAATAGAGGTGCACACAGCCAGCTGTCTGGCTGTGGCATTCAGCAGCCAAACAGCCACAGCCAATAAACAGACAGCAGTAGTGTCTGGCTGTCGTCAAACATCCGTAAACAGCCAAAAGCTCTCCAATGAGTGACGATATGGGCTCTGACGCGATGGACAAGTCCGCAATGAAACCTGGAGCAGGGGAGTTCAAACCTGCTGGATTTCCTTTGTTTGAAATCAAAGGGTCTACCAAAAATAATTGGCAATTTGTTCGACTGGTGGCAGAAAAAGGCTCCAAACTGAAAAATATGAAAAGTTTAGATGCAATTGGAGCTTATTGCTTGGTGTGTCATAAGGACATTACATACTCTAAAGGAAATGGGAATTCTGTGTACCGTCATGTAGAGAGCCATCACATGAGACAACTCTGCAAGTTTGATGTGCCAAATGATGATACACCAAAAAAGAAACAGAAGACAGTTGATACTTTTTTCTGCAATGCTTAAGGAGCAAGACATGAAAATGGCAAAAGATGAAGAGCAATTACAGGGGGGTGCACTTCTTGTCAAATGGGTTTCTGAAAGTATACATCTGTTCAAAATTGTAGAGGATGATGGGTTGCAAGAATTTGTTGCACATTTGTGTCAATTGAGAAAAAAATACATTCTTCCTTCACATACCAAATTACAAATGCAAATGATGATTGTGTGTGACAACATTATGAAACGTGTGAAGCAGCAATTAATTGATGAAATGGAGTACTACAGCCTGACTAATGATATATGGACTTCAAGAACTATGCAGAGTTTTATGGCTTTCACATTGCATTATTTGTCAGAGGATTTTGAAATGATAGCATTTGTTTTGGAAGATAAATCACTTCAGGGTTCCCATACAGGAAACTACATCCGCTTGTGCTTGGAGTCATCAATTGTGCAGAAGTTAAGAACATGTAGTAAACTCTTGCTGGAGAAATTCAGAGCTTGCTTCAAGGGATTGAGTATTGATATTCTTTGGGTCACATTTTTAGACCCAAGAAGTCAAAAAATGAAACATTTAAGCTCAACAGAGAATGCCACTGCAATGAAAATATTCGTTGATGAAGTTGTTCTGTTAATATCAAAAGCAAGACATTTTTAAAAAAGCACTCAAAGTGCACCTACTGAAAAAGGCGAAATGGCAGCTAGAAAGTGGTAATCAGTTCCAGCTACGTCAACACCATCTGAACGTGTTTTCTCTCATTGTGGTATTGCGTTTTCTAACAAAAGAGCATCAATGACCACGGATGCACTGATGAGTCAAGTGTTATTGAAATATATCATGAAGCACACAAATGTTCGTATTGCTGAAATAAAAACGAATTTGCGCTCACTCGGGAATTGATTAAAATGCTGCTGTGAGGTGACATAGAGAGTCACCCAAGGCCAGACGTACCAATCTTACTGAGAGCTCTTCTCACAAAAGTCTGTCACATGGGGGCTTCTCTTCTCAGGAAAGTCTCCCCAAAAGAGTGAAGCTTAGAATCTAATTCACTAATCTTTTAATTTCTACCTAAAGGTTAGGACAATTGCATACAATTTGGCGCAGTTAACTATTCCATACTTTCATTCATCTCGCTAGTTAATCAAGTTCCAGAACCTACAACCTCCCAACAAAGGTAACTAAAGGAAAAATTAATTAATTGTATGCTTGTGCGAGCGTGTTTGCGTTTCTTGTCCTTGATGTGATTGATGGGACTGCTTGGGCTTGCTGCTTTACTTGATTTGGAGAAGTAGTCATGAACTTTAGAATAATCTCTTTTTGCTTTATTGATTTAAAGACTCTTCCCACAACTAAAAAGTTGGAAAAACATTTCTATACATCAATAAACCGGGAACTCATTTGTACAATCAACAACAGAATGAATGCATTAGCACGACACTTCTAAACAGTACGGCACTCCTAATGAATTGTTTTTCCCAGCTGAGAGTTAGAAGAAAACGGACAAAATCCTACAATGAAGGGATATGGGAGTAGTAACGGATTAGAGAAGTATGCTTATCAAATCCCTTATGAACTGAAATATTTTTATAGATCTTACAGAGCGTCTCAATTTCGGCTGAGCTGATACCAGAAGAAAGACACACAAAGAAATGACATGAAAATCCATAGGGATCTTTGCTAGATGTTCACAAGAATTGGAATTACTCTAGTATCTGTTTGCATTAGACCGCAATACATTATCCTCCAATCCCTGCGGCCCATGAATATGGCACACAACTGGTCCAGACCCAGAGGTAATGTTTATGCTTGAGTTTTACCTCCGGCGCATGTCAGAGTGGTGTGGGAAGCAGAATACACATGGAGGAAAGGGGCAAAAAAGATGTCTGGACTTTTGCCACCACCTACTTATGCAATATGAATAAGATAGCAAAAATGTCATATGGGCTAAGTAATTGATGATCATACCTTGTAACATTACTGCAACAAGTTAATATTTTATAAAAAGTTGATAAACAAGCTTTTTCACCAGTAGCAATAACTTACTTTATTTATAATGACTTGTTTCATCAGTATTCATCATTGATTTTTCACACATTCGACTTTGTCAATTAAGTCTTGGTACAAAATCCATCATTTGAATGCTTACTGCATGTATTCATATTTTGTCCCAAGAATATGAGGCAGCTGTGAATTTTCTGGAGAATCACCTTAAGATGGTGACTGTTGCATTGGAAATGATAAGGGAAAGGATTAGGACCAAATTCGAAAGAATCAACAAGTCTTTCATTGAGGATGAATAGTCCGTAGATAGTTTCAAAAACTACAAAGGGAACTGCAATTCATGTGGTTTCTGTGGCCACAAGGGTGATGAGTGTCGACAAAGGTTTGGGAGAAGGTTGACAGGGCAAGAACCAAAGTGTACATCAAGGAGTCAGCCAAGGTCAAAATTGTACAACCAATCGGAAAAATGGGAGCTTTTCATGCCTTTACTGTCACGAAACAGGGCTTGCAATGAAATTGCTCCAAGAAGCGCAAGAATCGAGGAAGGGAGAGCCAACAAAGGGCGAAAGTCCATATAGCTTTGCTGGGATTTAGGGGAGAACAGATTAGGCCTGATGGGAGATTCAGGAGCTACAACCACATAACTTGCAGCACAATTGGCTCATTTGATGTAAGACCAAGCAATCAAAAGATCATTTAGGGCGAGACAAGTAGCATCAAAATGTAGATAATAGAGAATTGAAGGGTTGTTATTAAAAAAAGGGGAGGAAAATTGACAAATATGGTGCTAGAAAACGTAAAATCTGTGCCAGAAATGCTTCAGCTACATGAGTTGTAATCCACAAAGGAGCAAGCCTTTACTCAGATGGAACCTCTTTGGTATTTCTGAAGGATGATCCCTATTTTGATACCAAGGTACACATGGGATCAAGTTGTTTCATTGCTGCCAAGGTGAAGCTCCAAGAAGAGAGAGCTTGGGCAACCACAGAGAGGTAGAAAATGAGGCTGAAGATGTATCATAGGATGCTGAAACATCCATCCATTGATACCACTAAGTTAAGAGCAAGAGAAACGGGAAATGAGAGTCTCAACATTGTTTCTAAAGTTTCAATATCCGCCCATGATTTCAATTTTGTTCATTTGATCATTCCGCCTTATCAGTTCATCATTTTCCAACACATTTCTATCCTTCATGTCCTCTCTAGGAGTTACATCCAAACGAAGCTGTTCAATTTCATCATCAACAGGTTCTATTGATTTGACGGAAATGTTTTCATCATTGTATGAAATGAGCCCAGTATCTTCAACTTCCGTTTCTACAGCTTTGCCATTAAGCCAATCTACATCATCTTCTGTTAGGTCTTCATCATACCATTTAGCATTTTATTGGGCTGCTATGCTTTCAACGTTTTCAATCACTTTGTTAGTCATCAGGATGGTAGTCCATTGAATGCCCTTCCAGTGTTTAGGTTGCAAAACACGTATAAACACTGACAGTTTCAGGTTTGACGTAAAGTAATTATTCCAACAGTTTGTGTTGCCATAGGATTAATGTGATCTTCATGAGATTGTAAATATTCATCAATTTCAAGTTTGCAATACTTGGAGTAATCAACACCTTTGCCAGTGACTGTTGTTTGAGGGCTTAATAACTTGGATATTCCAACTTCGTTAGGGAAGGATTGCAACAAGAAAGTGCAACCATACACCAATTTGATCGTCATTCTGTTTGGGATTACTTTGAAGGGTAAGGTATTGTACACTGATTGCACTCTTTCCTTATGTATTTGTATATATCTTTCGATCTCCGGCACATGTTCCTCTCTTGTTACGGCGTTTAAAGCTATGCCCATACTTGAAAATTCACACCTGAGAGGCTGAAACTGACTTTCAGCTACAGTTGTAATGAGAACACTACTCTTTGCCTGGGCTTGTGTTTTGTCTAAATTAAATAATCCTCTTTTGCACTGTTTGAAAATACTCTTCGTACAAATCAAATCATTTTTAAAAACTGTGAACTCATTGCCCTCTTCACCATAGTACGACACCTTATAGTTTGTTTTACATATTCGGAATAAAGACAAAATATTAATATTAGAAGTACAGCAAACAATTGCACTTGCAGCAATTACTTTATTTTAAAAAATTACTTTCATCATCAGCTTTCATCATTGATGATTCACACATCCGCGTTTGTCAATTTAGCATCGCTACAAAGAGAACTTCTGTCATAATAGACAGAACGAGACAACCAGGACAGCCATGACGTATCTAAAATTTGAATATAAAATCGTGATGGAAAATGGTAATTATCAGTAATTTCATAATACCAATTACTAAAGAGTCAGACTTTCCTAGAATCATAAACCATTCAATAGGCACAATCACCAAAGTTGTGGCATAAAATGTCACTGCAGGTGTGACAATGCAACCATTGTTGTATGATGAGCAGCTGTGCTTTCTAACCAATAAATACGAGTTATTGCGAAATAACTTTTAGAAGCGTTTGGATTTGAATGAATAAACTGAGTGAAAACAAAATGTCCACTTCAAACTATACTATCTTTTTAGGCTTGAATCACTGCAGCCCTAACAAAAACCGAGTTTGTTCAACGTCATCGTATTCTTGATCAACGTCAATAACATGATCATTTTTGTCAACAGCTTTATCCACATCCAATAAGTCTGTATAAACCATTTTTGTATCATATAGACGTGAAGGTGACGATGACGCCTGTTTACGCCATTCCAATAATCTCGATTCAACGGATACTGGAGTAAAGTAAACCTTGGCATGAACTGCATTAGTTTGACCATAACGATGGCAGCGGGCATAAGCCTGTTGCTCCTCTTCATAGCAAACAAATGGTTCTAAGAAGAACATTTTACACGCGGCTGTCAAGGTGAGACCTGAGGCAGCGGCTCCAGCTTGAACGATCAAAACAAGAGGATGCTCCAGACGATGTAGTTTGAGCGATTGCATACACTCTGTGGAAGGAATTTTGGCTTCTTTCCATTCTTGCACAGCACGTTCTGCTTCAGATGAACTTTGACCTGAAAAAACAGATCTATGACATATCTTATTATATTCCAGCAGCACAACGAGGTGCTTGATTGCGGAGCGGGAGCTAGTAAAAATGATACTTCGCTCAGTAAGTGGAAGATCACACAAAAGTTGTTTCACTTTGCTTGATAGTCCATCAAAAGGCTCTAAATTGGGATTTGATCGCGGTTTATTGTGAACTTGAGAAAAGCACGTCGCAGCACGAAAGAAGGATATAACCTCCTTTGGTATGGCTGTAAAACGTGGATCCCCTCTTTGCGACACGTCTTTTGGGATATCGATTGACAAGAATAATTGGAGCCACATTTCCATGTCTAAACAACCATTACTTTCGTCCAATTTCTCAGCAACTTTTGCAATCAATTCTTTTGCCTTAGCTCTTTGGACTTCATTCTCCTGCTCTTTCATTAATGTCAACGACGGATCAATCACAACAAATGGTGACTGCGAGATGTCCTTTCGACATGTAGGGCAACACACTGATTGAAAATGTCTACGTCGATTTTCGATGTAATCGCTGATGCAAGCTTTACAGAATAGATGTCCGCAGGAAGTTAGGGCCACCAATCCAGGAACTGATTTGTTTACACAATTTGAATCTGATGATCCTAGATAACCCATGCAAATCACACAAGATGTTACATTGTACTCCTTCAAAGCCATAGACTCCAAACTTTCGAAGGCTGATGATTGTAATAAATTATCTGGTATTGTGCCTCCACGCATAAGATTCTTTATCTTCTTTTCTTGCAGCTGAACAATTGAACAATTCCTCATCAGACATTCCCTAGTGTCACGTATGGTAATGTGAAGCTTGTTAACCAAAGAAAGGTAACTGGGTTGTAAAGATCGAATTGGTAGAACAGCACGAACCAAATGAATATGATTGCTTTCGCTATCTAATGTTATCAACAGGCCTCTTTGCGCAGCCTCTAATCGTCGTAGTGTTTCTTTAAGACTTTTTCTACTTTGAAATGTAGGATGCAAAGTATCTTCCCACTTGGCTTGATTGTGAGCAGATTGGCTCTTGCTCAATTCGTTTGCAAGAAAAGGAATTGGAAACTCTGTTTTCAAATCGATTCCTTTTCGCGCATGTTGAAACAAAACTTGTAGTTGATTCATTGCATAGAATCTGAGTATGACTTTGGTCTTTCCCTTGGGAATAATCTTGAAATCTTCGGATCCCAATACAGTAGAAATGGCAGAAGATAAGTCTTGCAATTGCACTCCAGTTGGAATATTAATAAGCATCAAGGATGATTGATGATTCCACCCAAAGTCAGGATATTTTTTCGGAAGAACATGCTTGGTAAATGTAACTGAAGGCCTCCATCCTCTTGCCAAAAGCACTGGAAGCTTTGTATTCTGGTTTTGGTTGCAAGAAGTATACAACAATACCAAACGTCTCCACTTCCAAAGTACTTGAATGGAATGAGAAATATTAACCTGAGAATGAAGCTGCCCAGTTGTGACATGTTCCAATGCTAAATGCCAATATGACCTTGCTCTAGAAGTCTGAGCTATTTGGATTTCCTTTTCAGCACAGCGAATTATTTCTCTGCATTCAACTTGCCTATCTTCAATGGATTCTACTGCACGGATGCGTTTGGATCCACCGCCACCTGCTCCTAGATGCAAATCAGACACGAAATCATCGGATGTTTGAACCTTGGATTGCAATTGGGAAAGATAACGAATTGCATCTTCACAAGACATGGCAACTTCTGGTCGAAAAACATCAATGTTGGGAACTGAAATACTATAATCTTCCACTTGAGTGATAGCATTTGCTTCACATTTGACTTCAATCCCTTTTCGATTGCAAATTATCATCAGGTGATTTAGCGAAGGGATGGCACTAGAAGCCCCAAGCCCTCCGGATATTAGCATGGGAGATATGCAAAGCTCACGCAGCATTTTCAAGCAAGTACGGTGGTGAGAAGCTGTATATTCGTCGTGCTGAAGATGCAATGCAACAATGTATTCCAGGAAGCAATAAAGAGCACGTTCGTATTTCGTTTGAGGTATTGCAACAAATTCTACAGTTAAAGGTTTAAGACCCATGAGTGGCGACCCGGTTTCACAAATTGACATGCTTTTACTCCGTCGAAGCAATAGCAGTCCTAGAACTTTTAGAATCTCGATCCCATGAGTACAGCTCTGGTTCCATCTATTGGAGATACTAAATTGAAAGAATCCATCTTCCGATTTTGCAGCATAAGGTTCGAGACTCAAAAAATTGAGCTCCCCCTTCAAATCGTCAATACCATCAAAGAGCGGGGTTCCTGAGAGCATCCAACGTCGTTGACATTTCAGCTTATCACATCGTTTTGCAGTAGTTGTCGTAGAGGAGCGGATGTTTTGCATTTCGTCGAGCACAATGCGCCCCCACGATCGCTGCTGTAAGCATTTTGAAGTTTTCACTTGCTCTAGGGTTTGGTAGGTTGTCAAAACAATGTCAATGTCATGATCCGGAATAACATTATCATTTCCAGAATTAGTACTAAATAATTGAACAGTAAGTTGAGGTGCAGCCTTTATTATTTCCGACCTCCACTGCCACAATAATGCCGGTGGTACTACTATAAGGGTAGTATGTGGACCTGCACGCTTCAAGTCATTTATGGTTGTTAGGATGAGAGCCAAAAGCATGATTGTTTTCCTTTATGATAAAAATGAAGCATTCATGTTGGTAAAGCATCCACTCTTCCTTGGAGATCTTAAGCACTATTTTGAAAAATCTACGTACCCTAATCCCATCTCATCGGCTAGAATACCACCATGCATTGTGGCCGGACGAACGAGTCTCAACTGACCCAAGGCAGGACTGTAGTAGTACTTGCCTCCATCCTCCCATTGCCTCTCTTCCCAAAGTATAGAGTTCAAGCCCAATCCTCCGAGTGTTTCCATCTGTCGCATCCAACAAAGAGCATGTATCTGATGGCACAAGAGAGGCATAGTGAGACCTCGCGACAATTCAGGTTCTAGTAATGGCCATTCACTGATGTCATTTCCAGTATTTTCCCATATTTTCAGCAGACCTGGGATGCTGAACGCGGATAGAACATCGGATACCTCCCTAGATGACTCTCCAAGTGTCAAGTCTATGGGATGGGAAGAAGAGTTTGGCTCTTTTTCATGAGGAGTGTCCGTGTCAACTTCATGGAATACTAATTCAGGTAATGGAGCTGATGCAAAGGTCGGTTGAAGTGGAATTGGTGGAATATGAATGGGTTCTATTGTAATGTATGAGTCACTGTCCAAGGCGGACATGATAGTTAGTAAATCTTGTTCATATAAGACTTCAGCCGCTAAGCGATGACAGTATACTCCAATCTGGAGAAGGAAGGTACGCGCACCCAAGTTTGTTAGTCTTGGATAAGTGAGAATGAGTGGTGTATGGTAGAGTCCGCGAGGCGATTGTAACTCAGCAAGAGCCTTAAAGAGGGAATGATTATCAATCCTAACGGTCCGAATACCGTGGTATAAATTTAAAACTTCCTGAGATATATTATGCTCCCAACATACCAAGCGCTGTAAGGGAACATAAGAAGGGTCGTTGACCATGTGAGGGTGTAAGTGACCATATTCTTGATCCCAAAGTTTTGGAATAGGATCTGGGTTCCAGTAACTATCCCAAGCAAGCTGGATCTCTTTCACTTTTTCTTGCAGTTCCGTTTCCGTGTAGTCTTCTGGCATATCGAGGAGAGCTTGTCGCTTCGCTTGCGCCGGTGTGATTCGTTGGCGTTTGGGAACATATCGACATTCAGAGTTAAGGTCAGTGGTGGGATCTCTCTCAGGAGGTGGTCCGTCAGCAACTATAGTCCTTGTGATCGTCCCCAGCCGCCGATAAATCGGAAGTGGGAAGCCCTGTTTACTGGCTTCCTCTGCTGAGTATTTGTGCGACCATATATCTGGTTGGGACAATAGGGGTGAATATGGAAAAGTCACATTTCCATACGCTGCAATCATATAATCAGACGGAACAATCATATTGCTGCCATCACATGAAAGACAAATTCCATGAGAATATACAACATTGCTGTAAATTGTTGGAGGAAACAATGTTGATGACGCCGGCGCCAGGAAGGGCACTTTTTTGGCGCGCCTAATTGTAGAATCCAAATTCTCGCGTGAAACGGTGTAACTTTCCATGCATCGTTTCGTCGACGTTGAACTAATCGTTGTTTTATTCCTGGAGGATTTGGCACCCTTTCTGGGTCTTTTGATTTCGACTCTAGATTTATTTGGGGCTTCGACCTTCTCTCCGTCTGCCGCTCCTTTCCGCTTCACTTTGACCATTTTAAAGAAATATGAATTGTGCGCGGTAAATAGTGATTTTGGCCGAATTTGTTTTTCTGCCTCCTTCACTACTATCACTGGGAGCAGGAAGAAAAACCCGGAAATGTGCATTCTTCATGGTTCCAGAAAACCATTTTCCATTGACAATGATTATTTTGTCTAAAACCTTCCCATTAAACTGCAAACAAAGTTGTAAGACAGACTTTTTGATCAACTTGCATGGTTTGCTTTGATGTCCCGTCAAGTTAAGAAGGATATATGACAAAATTGTTAAGGTAACGGATACACACATGGTATCTTTTTTGAAACTTGCCGAATAGAACCTTTTTTTACAATCTGGTGGCCAGAAAATGAGCAAACGTTGTAATAACAGAATTAGTTGGATTCAGAAGTCAATTGAGCTAAACTCAGCCAGCTACAATAAAATGAGGAATCTTAATGAACTGAAGCTGGGCTGCTGTAGCCATATCTCTTCAATTTACTTTGCCATTTTGTAGAGCGTAATTGGGTGATTGCTATGCAAGTCCATAAAAATCAATAATAAATGGTCAAGTGCATGTGAAGGTGTGAAGGTATATTACATATCACTTTTAAAATTTATCATAAAATGTGAAATTGTTTCAGATGTTGTAGTTGTGTCATTTTTCTCCATCTTCCTTAAGATGATATATCTTGATATCATCTTAATTAGCTAAATCTATTTTCTTTTCTTCCGCTAATGCAATTGGAATGAAAGTCTGCATAACAATGTCTGAAAAACTTGGATATTGGTCTTGCCCTGTTTCAAACTAGTAAATTCTCTATAATTTGAATTTTACTTAGTGTTCCCATTAAGTTCAGCCATGAAGCTTTGTATATATTCTTTCGGGATTCCAGTTGATTACCTACAAGGGGACATAAGGCTTGGTACTTTCCTATTTTAAGACGAATGTGTATCGAAATTAAGATTCATAAAGTTAATCTTTCACAATGTTGGATCTGGTTCAAAACACTGTTTATCGTATGAACGAAATAATACTTGATGCAAGGCTATGAACATCAATCAGGTAACAAACGACTTTAAAAACTCTGAAAATGTGGAAGGAAATGTTTAATATGATGATTAAAAATTGCTCATGAATGGGAAACATGTATAGTACTCTTCAGGATGAGGGTAAATAACTTGACAAAGTATCTATTATTCAAATGTTTTTAATCTTGCTTTACCCCCACTCTTTTCAAGAATAGAATAAAAGTCTGTGGATAGACTTTATCTACTCTAGATCATGACTTCCTCCTTTGTATCTCTTCAACATTGAGCTATTTCAGCTCCTATTCTGAATAGTGCATAGCTATTTCTTCTTTAGATTGTTACACTTCCTCTATCCAGTTGATCGGATGCTAAATGCATACCGTATTCGTAAATGTGAAGAATTATTTCACATGCTACGCATACGCGTAGTGAAAGTAGCAAAGATACTAATGAAGAATCTATCTTATTGGAGATAGATATTCGTAAATGTGAAGAATTAGGAGTTTGCATTCACTTATTTTGCTGTTTTAGGTCATCATAGATATTCGCTAGGTTTGTTACATGAGTTAATGCAACGGCTTTTGCTCAACGCATGAAGAATAGCATCCTCCATGCACCAATTTATACATGACCTCAATCAAAGTCACCAGCTGACGCAAGTTCATTCTAGAAGTTTAATTTGTCCACTTTTCATCAGGCAGGAAAAATGGCGCATAGCTAAATGCATACATTTAATGACACTGGTATTATAAAAAGGATGTAGCACTGAGAGAAAAATAGGATGTATGTCACCATTGCCGATGTAACAATCAGTTACATCAAAACACTCATATTTGTATCGAAGTCTGAGGATAAGGATCGGATAATACAAAAAAAAAGAACATAATTGATAAGATTTTTTTATAGAAGTATCATTGGTTATCGGGGTTCTCAAAAAAATTCTTTATGTGCCTGCTATTGGATGTGAAAGTATCGTATTTGACAATGGAGTTGAAAGCCATAAAACGAGACAGAAAAAAATCTAGATCCTACTTTCTGATCTCTGTAGGATGCTTCTTTTGTATTTCCCTTTTGATATCCTGGCGCAAGGATCCTCTTCAACGGCAAGATGAGGATGGTCAAATCTTTCGGAGTCTTGATGCTGTGACATCTCAATCATGGGATGCCATTTTGATATTAGGAGGAGGTGTGCCATCCAGTCTATATGACCCGCCTCCCTATGTTAAGAGACGTTGTGACGATGCCGCTGCCATTCGTCGAGGTAACATCCACCGTGATGACACTCCTATACTTACATTAAGTGCAGGGACAGCACATTTACCACAATTGTTGTCTACTCAAGGACTACCCGTATGGGAATCGACATCCTCGGCAGCCTATCTACGGAGACAACACAATATAGAATCAAATGTTTATTTGGAGACAACATCCTACGATACTATTGGAAATGCCTTCTATACCAGAACTATTCACACAGATGTCGTAGGATGGAGACGGCTTTTAATCGTAACCAATCAGGTGCGTACTGTGAATCTGCCATGACTACTACAATATCCGTCCAAGATGAAAAATGTCTTCTTAAAACCTTAATGTCCTAACAGTTTCACATGGATCGTACTAAAGTTATTTTCGATTGGATCTTTGGTGTGGATCAAGACTCACGACATCCGTATCATTTGAGCTACTTCGAGTCACCCAATGTAGGTTTAAGTGAGGAAGCCCTTGATGCGCGTCAAGTACATGAGATGAATTCCGCCAAAACTATTCGTTCGAAACTTGCTCCAAAGTACCAAACTCTAAAAGATATGTGGACTTTCATCAATACAAATCATGATCTATACACGGCATCCAAATTGATTGATGGAACCATGAAAGCAAATGATAAATCAAAGAATGATGCATTGAAAAAGAGTTATGGCGCATGATACTCAATTTCTCAGGTTTGTTTATCAACGGCGGTGACAAATAGATGTTTACATTCAAGTATAGAATCTTACGCTAGTTTATTTATCTATTTTTTTCCCCCTAAGTTTGCTAGTTTTTTCGAACTATTAAGCGACATAGTTTGGTTGGTTGAAAATCCGGCATCACAATAGGAGAGAAAATGAATTTTAAAGTTAAAGGATACAATTAGATCAATTCTGGCAACTGGAATAGCAAGAAAGTTCTTGGAATCTCAAGAACGATTAGCATCCTCTTCGTTGGAGGATGTTTCCTCTTTGCCATGTTGTGTGTCTTGATTTTCGACATCGACTTCTTTCCCGGCAACAAATTGTTGTTGGTTAGCTCGAGCTATTTTGGTCTTGTGCCATTTCAAGAAATGAAGTGCCAAGCCAAATGCAAGAAATAGCCAGAATGTACAGATTTGTAAAACAGTACGACTGGATGAATATCCAAAGGGCTTGAGCATAGCAAAAGGAAGCTTCTTACTGCTGAAGAAGGGTTCTTGGATGCTGTAAACTTTCGGAGTTTCTCCTGCCACCTCTTCAAATTCGTGAAGCCCACCAGTCATGAGTCC
>CAAAJI010000118.1:88236-102830 GCA_900642245.1 Fragilaria radians | reverse complement strand
TACGACTCACATCACAATTCGCATCGACTTTTGTCTTTTAGCGGGTCGCACTGGACGACTAGTCTTTGATCTACTCCAAAAGGATGATCGTTTTCATTCGTTGGCACTCGTTCGGTCCGAAAAATCAGGAAAAACCTTTGTGAAGACGATGGGATGTGGGTTGGATCAAGTTATCGTATGTGATGTAGTGAATGACCTTGTGGTTGACAATCCACCACAGGGACTAGAAAATACAGATTGTATGATTATATGCACATCCGCGGTTCCTGTCTTGAGCAAACGATCGTTAATTCAAGCACTCCTAAAGGCGCCATTTCAGATAGTACAAGGGAAGAAGGCAATTGATTTTCGATCCTTTCGATTTAAATTCAAAAATGGACAATATCCTGAAATTGTGGATTACAAGGGTCAAATAGCACAAATTGATTTGGCCAAGAAGCTTGGGGTGAAACGTGTCGTCATTGTTAGGTAATTTATCTGCAATATGCGTGTATTTTATGAAATTTTCCATATTCAAAGTTCTGATGACAATTGTCGTTTTCTTTTGCGTGGAAAGTTCCATGGGTGGAACTGATCCAGAAAACTTTTTAAATAAGGTTGGTAAGAATCCTGATGGTTCTGGTAATGGTGATATTCTTCTATGGAAACGAAAAGCAGAACGATATTTAGTGAATGTAAGTTTTATCCATTGGCATGCACGTTTAAAGCGTTCGAGCTCTTTTTCTGACCCATTCCCAACCCCCTTACGGCTGAATTAGAGCGGCTTAGCATATACTATCATTCATCCGGGTGGATTAATTGATACAGATCCTGGAGTTGAGGAGATTGTCCTTGATGTAGATGACAAACTACTAAAGAATGTCAAACGATCGATTAGCCGTGCGGATGTGGCTGCACTATGTGTGGCATCCTTGATGATGACGGAAAATGTATCCTTCGATTGTGTGACGCGTGCTCTACCTCCAGGAGAGATACCCAAATCAGCACAGGAGAGTTTGAGTGAATTTCTAAAAACAAATCAAACTGCCAATTATTCACTTTAATAGTGATATCAAAGCAAGGAATGGATGGATGAATTAATTGGACTGGCACCATGACGGTTGACATCTCAATTTTTTTGCTTTGTGTTTTAGACTCCTTATATAGTAGCTAGCAAAACTTACCCTTTCTTCCTACCACAATCATTATGCATATTTTTTCCCGCTCTTGCATTTTTGTTTCAGCTGTATGGTCATAACCATCTGAGAGGGTAAATATAACAAATTTCAAATTTGGAAGTGATGGCAAACCGGCAATCCAAATTAGATTGAAACGCATGAATTACAGTCGGTGAAAGCCGTGTGTGTTACTTAGCGTCTTGCCCCGATTAGCACTTGATGAAGTATGAATTTTCAGTATGAGACCAGTATGATTTGCTGTTCCGCAAATTTCCGTCTACCTTCATTGTCCGCAGATGAATACAACCATTCCGATGATACATATATGTTCTGAAATGTGATTACGAAATTAACATGTTGCAAACGTTACTCCGTCACTTACTTTCGAAGGTACTTATTGCATCTTCCAAGGTGGATTGCAATAACTTTATTGCTTCGATTCATAGTTAATTCAAGTAAAGTAAACATTCATTTCTCAGATAATGATATTTTGCCCTTCCACACTGAAACTGTTAATGACACCTCCAAAACAATCCACTGTCATTCTAGAGATAAACAAAACATTTTCGTATGCATCCATGTCATTGATTTAACAAACATTGTAGTTTATACACTAAAAATCGGAATCCTTCATCGTGGATCTATACCTCTGAATATCGATCCTGGATTTTATCGTCAGCCTACAATCACTTGTGGTTTTGTAACATACCATGAATCCAAACATTCCGCTGTAGGAGGTGCAAATGGTTCCTCCGGAAGCCAGCAAAAGTTAATCTCCCGAAGTGCCTTTATTCTATCGTCATTAAGACCACTGACGACGACTCCTTGCACTCGTTGTTCGATCATACATGACAAGACGTATTCCTTACATGCTCTTCGCTGATGATGACACCAAACACCCAGAGATGGATTTGGAGGATACTTTTGTGGTATGGAACAGTGACCATGTTGGCGATGAAAGGTACGTAATTCTTCGTATCGTGTCCACCAAATATCCTCTCGGGGAGACCATACGAAGGAAATATCATCCAACAATCGCATTTGATCCAAACTTAGGGGAGGACTGAGGGAGGTCGTATTGTAGGTATCATCGGTAGCTCGTCTATACCGTAAACGTTGTTGCGCCACCCACCGTCCCAGGGGAGTATGCCGCAGGACGACAGATTGTTTTTCATGAACCTCGGATAATTGTGCATACATCTGCATCCATTTTGCATCCTGTGCTGACCAAGAAAATTGAATGGAATTTAAAAGTTCTATATGGTGTAGAGGCATTGTTGTTTCCTCTAGTGCACCATCACAATGATATTTGTATTTCATTCGTTGATTCTTCACCCACATGGCAAGTGCAAAATCAGATCTGTAGCTAGGATTGCAGTGTCCATGTATATGCTTAAATTCATGTAGTTGTTCAAATCGTATCCTCCATTTTTGTTCGTTACGACCCTTCACATGAGGAATGGTTACCGACATGGAATCGCTATTGCTCACATCTATTGAGTCGTCGCATCGTTCTGTCAATGATATCCATAATGCAGATTTCCTACATGGAACGTCAAATACTTTTCTAGGAATCGATTCCGTAAAGGCATCAGAAGATTGAGAATTCAAGCAAAGTATCACGAGGAGTGTCGTTAAAACCATCGGGTCCAAGAAAAAGTAACATTCAGAGTGAAAATGAATTTCGGATTTTGATTCCAACTACCGTGCATTAAATTAATGTGCTACCGACACACTAAAATTCAGAGGTGTTGCACATTACACACCTGACTTCTTACCACTATGTTCGAGGTTTCATTTCATTAATTGATACCTGGAGAATTAGGGGATCAACAACAATCGGCGTCTCCAAGGATACACGGTGTTGGGAGACACTACCTTTAGATAAGAAATTCCAATTAACAAAAGGCAAATTTCGTAAACATTTACAACAACAGATACACACACGCAAGGTTTTCTCCTAGCCCCCATGTAAAAGAGATGGAGATTTCCTCTGCTATTCCCTCTGTTATCAAAGAAAAAGGTCACCTGCATTCATTGATGGCTGATTGTTCAAATTTGAGATTGCTTCATCAAAAGGTAGAAAAGACTATCTAAGCCACAAACTCCCTACTTACATTTTGAAAGATCTTTTGCGTGTAAGCATTCAAAACGGATTAGGGACGTAAAAATGACTTTTCTGGTCCATATTATATTCATCCATGCCTTCAAAATACCTTGCATTCAGTGAATCATCTCAATGTTTCCGATATTGTAAGCGTTTTTTTCTAAGATAACAGGTAAGGACAATTGAAGTATAAATTTCAACACACTTGCAGCCTGTGGTTTAGTTGCAAGCAATCATACCCTTACGAAGAAAAAATCATGTGTTGTGACGAGGTTGTTTTAATTACATGAACAATTCGAGTTGCCTAAAGTGGAATTGAATTTAGTATCACAAACTCGGTTATTTAACTCTGTAGTTGCATATGGCCTACAAAAAGAAACTGATCCATAACTATTAATCCTTTAAAGCCAAATTGGCCCATACTCTATTACTGTATATTTTAAATAATCTCATTAAATTTTTACAGACCACAAGCAAATGAATTTAACAGAATCAATGTTGTTTATGTGGCATTATGGTTATCAATTCTATTTACAAAACATCAGTTTTTCGTATTCATTTTTAATTGCTGCTCCTTAGCTTACACCCAAGATCCTTAACTTCCAATAAATTAACTAGAATCTGCTTAACAAACATCCTTTCCTATGCACATGGAGTTGTGGTGTCTCCATCACAGACAATATTACCCCTGTTAGCAATTACTAAAGATCTTTTTCAACACTCAGGTTCCATGGTCCTTGGAATACTTTGAATATGAGAGGCTGACAGCCATTCAGGTTTTTGCAATTAATTGAAATGAGTGTGTTTTATCAGAATATTTTATAACTCGCTTCGTTATATCCTCTGCTGCTTCTGCCGATTATACTTTTTACTAGCCTTCACATCTTTGTCATTCTTATGACTAAGGGTCTGTTGTATTTTAACATATCTCTTTATTCAAATACGAACACGGAACATTGTTTATGATCCACAGTCTGCATACTTTATGTCTTCCTCTTTATGAGACTAAAATTTCAATATGCATTTTTTGCCCTCTAAATCACCTATTTCAATGCTTAATGTAATACTGCTTAGTGTGTAATGTGCATTTACTCTTGATCTCAGACACCATATCTGGAGGAGGATATCGTCCTCTATTTTGAGGTCTACAAATTACTTGGCATAACAACCTGAGGTCTCTCGCTTACGCAAATGGTCTACAAGCTTAGGATTCTCGTTGCATTTTAGCTGTTACACGTTTCTTATTGATATCATTGATGTGCTCCCAATCTGTCGGGCATTATGGTTGTAGATTGTCTTTAATCACATTTTTTTTTAGCCAATGTCACAACTTCTCACATTTCAAGTGTAGCGATAATGGAGACGTCAAAGTTATCGTTAGTACATAGTAAATAATACTAGAATCTTTACTCATCTAAGTCGAGAATGAATCATATACTTAAGCATTCTTTCTATACGTAGCACAAATTCAATTAAGACATAGTCTTACATGAATTTAGTGATGCTTTAATATTGCTTATCAAGAGAAGACCATTTAATATCTTTTCAGAACCGTCATATCTATACGTTAGGAATAATTATTCCAGAATCCCAAGTAACTAAGGGGGATCTATCAAGATTCACGATTCATGAATCTAAGTCGTGACACTAAGATCACAAAGCCTAGAGGCTAAGTGAAAAACCTATCACATACTCTAAAGAGACTAAGTGGTCATTGGAACACGTTGACAACAGGTTCAAAAGAGATCTAAGTTTAAAGTAACTTATTAGATCATAATTTACAATTTGTATACAATCTTATAGCAGCTTAGAGCACTAGCTTGCCTTGGAGCCGTTCTTGATACTGATTGAAATGTTGTAATGAGAAGATTTAGTTCCAGGATAGCATCCAGGTCTTGCAAAATCAGTTCGATCCCTATAATATAATACCCAACTCAGAAGAAAGTAATGGCATGTAATCATTGATTGCAACATCAGATACCATTGTGGTTGTTAGGGTCAATGTGAAGCTTTAATGACTACTTTCCAACTTAATTAATGGAGTATATCCTATCTGATTTTTGGATAGGCTTCGCATCGTTTCATCTTGTCCACTACGGATCATATGCTCAGCTTTGGCTTTATCATAAGCGTCATAACCCTGTTATAGATTCAGTTGATGGTTTTTGATGCCACTCGGGTTCATCCATTGTTCTCTTGGCTGCAAAAGATGATCCTTTCTGCCATTCCTTAAAAATCACACGTAACATCCCTTCTGTTAAATCCAGCTTAAGCTTATTTCTTTAGGATAGAGCATTAAATATTTGCAAGAATCAGCGCTAGTTTTTGTTTTTAATTTAGTAATCACAGCTTTCAATTTATCCTTTGCTTTAAGTGATGAAAGCTTTCAAAACATGTCCATACAATACAGTCATCTATGCTAGAAAATCTCATCAAAACTTTTTTCAGGGATAATTTCTACGGCGATTACTGGAACATTTCGTCATGAAATCGTGAATAAAACATAATCATTCAGACACTAGTGAGGACTTAGGATGTCAATCTTATGGATTACAATCATTAGTGTAGAATTTTTACTCAAGCCAAGAAAGGTCCTTTCTTTACAATGTACTCATCTTCCTTGAACATCTATTACGCTATCCAATGAAGTATTATTGAAGGCTTTTTAACCTCGATTCTCATTGCTTCCCTAGAATTAATCTAATGTATCAAAACGTAGTGTCATTACATCACCTATGGAGATATTATTAGAGAAAACTTTTGGGTTAATATGATTCATGCTACTTTTCACTTTTCAGGCCGATACCCAGTACTCTTGAATTCTTCTGCTTGTACCTAATCAACGTCACTACAAAAAATTGTCCTTACTTTAAATGTTTCATGGAAAAGTTGAAAGTTTGGAGCTGTCAATTAGGCTCTTCTTTCTACCAGATATGGCATGCAAAAAAGAATCATAGTTTCAAAAACGTTGCTGAATGATGAATTTGAAGATTGAAATTTAAAATAACTTCAGTTCTGAACCATGGCAAGATACTTCAAGTACATCATCTTTTTCTTTCCTCCTCTTTATTCATAGCCTAGACTTTTTGAATTTTCAGTGACATCACTTCTCTCTTGACTATTATTGCTTTTAACAAGGAATTTATCAGAACCCAACACCGCATGGGTTTACTGCTCCTAAGTAAAACGTGGAGAATAGGTTAGCCATGCTGAATACTCTTAGGGTTAAAAATCTTTGCGCGAATGGATGTTTGCCCACTTGATGATCCATCTGCCCTTATTGTCAACGCTGCGCCTGGTTTTAACTTAGTCACTTGATGGGGAGAGTAATGATCCATATTATTAACCATCCATCGAAACGATTTTAAGTTCATTTAGATAAGCCTGAGATACGAAGGGTATGACATTTGCCAACTGCCAGTGACATTATTTCCAAAGGTCCACCAGATTGGTGAAAATTCGCACCTTGCTAAGAGTTTGAACAAGATTCATGTGAGGGTGCTAGTGCAAAATGAAGATTCCCTATCGTCATGAAAATAACAATTGTAAAGTCGAAGCTGACATGGAAAGAGATACATAAAAAATGAATCGGTTTGTAGCAAAGTTGCACACAATATATAGTTAATTCTCTTTTCATGTACTCTATATGAGTAGCACATTGCAAAAGTTAAAAATGTTGGTTCCTTTCCTTGATTTTTTTGACTTCACTTGGAAATCAATAGACATGCACGACAAAAATCAATGATTATAATTAGGCTTAATGTAACGTTATTGATACTAAAGAAAACAGTGGATCTTACAAAACCTTCAGTGCACAATCAATGTTAAATGGAAAAAATATGAATGTTTGGTTAATGCAGTATTAGTCAGAATTTGTTTAAGGTATTATTTTGACATTTACTTTGGAAAAGTAACGGTCAATAACTAAGAAAAGAATTGCATGCTTAATATCCTGGGGTTGAAGGTTGATCTCTCAAATTCATGATCTGCTTTGATGCAAAGACAAGTTGAAGATTGGATCAACAGTGTTTTGCCTACTGAATAGAATGACCAATTAAATACAATTAAATGATATTCTTTCCACTTTTCAACAAAATATTACATAATTATCAAGGTGTAAAATTGTCAGATATATGTTTGTATTGTACATTGATTGTTATTGTACCTTAACGTCACTTTGGGATCATTTCCCTTTATTCCACATGTGACCTTTAATGGATTCCGCCAATGCAATTTGAAAAAAGTTACACAATCTACTTAGAGCTATGCTCTGAAACATTTTCAATATACTCGGTACGTAAAGCAATGTTTTCCTCTGTCTCTAGCTCTTGCAAATCCACTTTTATCATGTTACAAATTCTTTCCATACTTGGTCTCTTACACGAATCAGTCATCCAAGAATCTTTCATGATCACCTTTGTCATTGATGGCCATCTCATTTTGATGCAAGGGCGTTTCCTCCCTTTAGCAACAAATTTCAAGTAATTTTCTGTGATGGTCAAAGAAAACGGATGTCTCAGCGATATGATTTCAAACAGTAAAACTCCAAAAGAAAACACGTCACATTTCTCATTATAGGGTCTCCCAAGTGCTACTTCTGGAGCCATGTATGGAATCGAACCAACATTTGCAGTTATATTGTAAGAACCACAGCAGCTTGCCCTATCTTGGCGAAGCGATTTGGCAAATCCAAAGTCAAAGACCTTGACATGACCACGGATGTCAAAGCCGACATTCTGCTTTTTGATATCACTAGATTATAGAAATTGTCAGGTAAATTTAATACAAGAAAGATTTTAAAATTCTTGAAAGGATTCTTACCGATGGATTACTTTGTTGTGGTGCATATAGCTTAATGCTGAAGCTATATCATAGGCTACAAACAAACGCTCCTTCAATAACTCTCGATTCCGGCTAAAACTTTTACCTCTTCTGAAAGGTATTTGAACAATATGCATGAGATCCATCATTTTCCTGTTCATAGTTTGATCCCATTCGCCTATTTTGTCTTGCAGCGTCCCATACAGTCGATCCATGACGAAGAAAAATTTCGGATGAAAGAGATCGCTTGTGTTAAGGCTACCTCGAATTTTGACAATGTGAGGGTGTGATAAGACCTTGAGGTAACTGACTTCTATTGCCAGATCTATTCGTGCCCTTGCCTGCTGCTCCACATAAGCATCTTCTACCATTATACTCTTGACAGCATAACGTGATTCTTCGTTTCTTTTACATAAGGCAGCTAGACCATTGCGTGAAGAATAGGGATAACTGAGATTCTCCGTATCTCTGTCTTTGCTGTTCTCGCTTTCCGCTTGAGCGTCATTTTGCACTGAATCGCTACATTTTTTACTAAAATTTGCGCTAAGTGCCGAATAAGAACAATGCGGCTCATCAAGGAGGTTGATACTTTTGACTTCGCGAACGATACCCGCCACCCCTTTACCAAGGACACGCCCAAATTGAACTTCTGAGATATGAAAAGAATTTCATTGAGAATCCATGTTGATGACAATTTTATTCAAAATCAGATATACGTACCTCGTCGTGAGAAAGTTGGTAAACGTGCATCGATCTCGGTAAGGTTTAAAAACACTGGAGATGACAATTCATCATCGAGGAGTTCTCTTCCAACCTTGATTAGCATGTCATCCACAAGATTATCATTAGCTTCTACATAAGACATCTGACTGAGGCTTTCCTGAAAGTAACGTTTGAACCTGTTGTGCTGAAACGTATTCAGGTCAGAGCGCGACACAGATGTACGTATCTTTCGTTCGAAATTCAAAATACAATCCTTGTGAGATTTACTTATGTGAGAATATAACTACGAAGTTTGGTCGTTACATATAGTTAAGTTCAAAGCAAAATTGAGAGTTCAACATGGAATGATATATTTTTATAATTATTCTAATTGCCTGCTTAGATTTATAGAATTACTTATGATGTTTGGTTCCAACATTGCATCTTTGAAAAATTTAATATAACTCGGTCAGCTCCCAATATGAGAAGGGAACAATCACAGCATCCTGATTTGAACGTCTTGAATACCGATTCAGAGTTGTAATCTTCATAAACAAGCTCATCTTCAATTTGTGTGAATTAGGTACTCACTTTCCTAAAATGACCCTCCACTTTTCGCGAAATGATTTGCCTGACATCCATTTTGAGCAATCGCGGTTCCAAAATTTGTAATTTCATTAAAACAAACAAATAACAATTGATTTTGTGAGTTCCTGATCCAAGAGTTGGATTCTGATATTTTAGGAGGCAGTAAGGCATTATTGTTTCGCGCATGTTGGAGAACTCTTTCACACTAAGATTGTAAACTACTAAGGTAAGATTTCCCTAAAGATAAAAATCTATCATGGTTCTCAAGTCTTTGTGAAATCATTGAATGGTTTTAATTTCATAACTACAACTAAGGCAGTGAAATACTTGAATATAGGAAATATTGGTGATCCATAACATTACGCTCATTCATATCAGATCTGGTGATGAATAATTCAGTATCCCTATTTGTATGCAATCCCTAAAGATTTTTTTACAAGAAGCATCCAATCAAAGGAGTTAGGGGTTGGAAACAAAAGACTAGTTATTGGATTGAAACATATTTTTTCAATGGATTGCAAGTGCACTCGTCGAATAACAAGAAATTGTCCTCCCTATTTATTGAGGTATCTTCCTGCTAATAATACGTAAAGAATAAAGGAAATGTTGACATTACAGCCACAGTTGATGTTGTGGTTTTACTGCCCTGTAAAGGAATGTCTTAATATTAAAAAAAATGGGCTATGGCCTTTGAGGCATATGAAAATGTCAGCAGTTGGATTCACTGCAGCAGCACAAACTCAAATGAATGATATTGCATGAGTAAAACTTCTATTATTAGTTTAGAAATAGCTCCAAAAACCTTGCTTGGGGAACTTTTCCCCTGTAGGAGAGCAGCAAATGGTGTGGCAATTGTAGCTATGGTTAACGGACATACACTTTACCAAATAGGTAAAAAATCAATTAGACAAATTTTCAAGTGAATTATCTTCACCATAGTAATTTTAATTGCTTAATGAATTATATTCATCAATATCAATTTTATCATTAATGTCATGGAAATAGCAACATTTGTTTACTGCCAGAAGTACATTCAAAATGCGTCCATTTAAAGTAGGGAATCAATCTTTTAATTTCACTGAAAGGATGAAATCCATTTATAGTACACTTAAAATGCATCATCGCCACTTCACTATGGATACCAGTGATTTCATTTACTATAGATTAAGAACCAGTGAACTTCATCCACTATATATAACAAGAATGTCACTACATCAGGAGCATTATGCTGCTTCCAGCAAACCTTTTTTTATCTTACCGACTAGGTACAGAATTGATCAGTGAATATCATTCACTATGAAGGTAACATAGCAATATCATGGCCATTGTCATTTTTGGTACAATGAAGGTACCTCAGCCATACAAAATTAAAAGTTGTATTCATTTGGCCTCCAAACATCAAATGTTTCGTGAGGCTTTTTAGCACATGCAGCTAAATCTTACTTTATATCCAGCACATGTATGTGCAAAGATTGGCAAAGATTTTTATTAACGAAACAAAGAAAGAAAAAGATACCTTGCGTGCTTACTTCTGAAAACGATCCTTAATTCGCATGGGATCTTGTTTAAACATATATGGATACATAAACGATAAGTCAATCAGGCTGTCGTTTGATGATGTCGAAAAGATATCATGTAACTACATGTCTTCATACACAAATAGGAATGACATTACAACTTTTATTTCGTTACAAACTTGTTAAGATGATAATGGCATTCAGCCAATTGTCACATCATACATAGCCTGGACTAAATGGCCCTAGAATACCAGCATGAAAGAATGAACACTGCCCATGCATCAACATGCCAATTGATACCAAGGTAAGAAAGCCAAACAAGTGAACTAGTAGTTTCTTTCTTTAAAAGGTATTCCTACTTTCAATTAAACGAAAATAACAAAAGAGTCGTAAATCCTTGCATTTATTCATCAAGGCAGCGTATAGCGTTAAGGTACTTGCTCAACGACTGCAATAAGCATGAGAACCGACCAAATCTAAACTCATATCATTTTTAATTTCAAAGGATAACAAATACACTTCCTGTAACGGATTGCTAGTTGTTATTAACTATCAACACACAACAATTTATCTTCTTTTGTGAGGCAATACCTATCACTTGCACTTTCAGGCAGTTACAAATTGCTAAACAACCAATTGCCCTAGACTTATTCTAAATGTAAACCAAAAATTTTGAAAATCAAAATGGTACAAAACCTCATTTGTTTTAGTAAAAATGCAAAGGCAAAGTCATTAACATACACGAAAGCTCAGTCAAAAGATATTTGATGTGCCGGCATAGCCGGGAGATAATAAATAACAGACTGATCTAAATAAATTTTATCGTAATGAAAAATTAGTCAGCCAAGACTCCAGTTTTCATTATTTCCTTAAGATTAACATATTTTTTCTATCTCAATTCTCACGTATACAAGAAGCTACCTTCTCTCGCAAGTGCCTAATGTACAGTAATCTTACAATTTTGGTTCAATGATGCTTTTCAATGATGCTGTTCAATGAGTTTCAAATTTTGAACGATTGCACGTATCCAGTGCAAATGATAACATCACACTATATGGATGTTCCAACAAATAAGTTTTCCATTTTAGATATGTTAACTATTGAACCTATGAATCGATGGATTTACACGTTCATACGCCAACATCTACGCTTGCAAGCTTAGATTCAGCACCTAATGTAATCGTTGAGCTAGAATATTGTGCAAAAACTCGATTGAAGTTTCTTTACTTTGATTAAGCAAACGTAACCTATTTATGTGGATGATCTCCATTTTCCGCATGTGAGTTAAAAATGCATTTAGAGTGATAAATCAATTACAAAGTTGATTCTAACACATAAACCATTCCAAATGATTTTTCTCTCTGTATTGAATGCCAGGAGTGTAAAGGTCTAAGCCTAGCTTGTTTGTCATTCAACAATCACCCCAAGGACTCCAAGTAGCATTAGTACTCGTTTTGAATTCATTAATTTATATGGTGCATATTGCTCCAGAACAATGCTGCTTGGGGAAAACGTGGCATTCAAAGCTCTAAAACTGTTCCTGCTCATTCACTGAAGCATATTGCTCTGGTTCAATGTTTCTCCTGGAACCAGTAGCAGGTAATACTTTAATAGTGTTCCTGATGATCAAGCTACTTTTGCCATTGCGTTGAAACAAGATTTGATTTGCATCATTGTTAGCTTCAATAGGATTTTCCCTAAATGTTTTTGAGGCTTACAATGAAGAGAAAGTGTTCTTCCTTGTGGCAATCTTCACAAAGCAGAAGCACCAGCATTTGAAAAAATATCATTAAAAGATCTGAATTCCTGTTACTGATAATGTCTGTCATGCTGGACCCTTTTCCTGGAGCAACAAATTCTTTGTTTATAACTTGATGAATAGTTTGACCACATGACTGTATACAGAGACCATGCATCACGACATAAATCTTAGTATTTCTGTCACTACCTCTCGCTTCCAGAGCAGTGATAAGCACGTACAATTTCACAAGATTCAAATAACTACCTTCGTACGTTTTATTTTTATTTTTTAAATCCTTTCCCCTTATTTTTCGTCGAACAGAAAAGAAACATTACAGTTTTTAAGTTGTAATCGCTTACTTTATCAGATGAATACACTTTCAATTTCAGTTGCCCAGCAGGACCTTCCTTTGAATTTGTTTTGAATGGAGGCATCCAAATATAATGACGCAATAGTTAATGTTATTCAATCGATTTACTTTTTTGTATTTACGCTACGAATACAAAATGATTCCAAAATGAATGTTTGGAATCGGAAAGTGTACTTTTGATTGAAATTCGATATTCCAATTGAAGCATGTCAAACAATCATATCCTTTGAATTTGGGGACGTTGAATCGTGTATTCAAAGTCAACAGAAGATACAACAATAATGGGCATGCATCAGATGACTTCCTCATTGTTTAGCGAATCTCAAACAATGTCGGCATACGTCTACAAATCGATGCATAGTCTCTCATAAGACTTTCATCATCGTCGTTGATGAGATGAACCCAACCACAATCTGATCGAATGTCTTGCGTTCGTTGTACTGTGTTACCGATTTCAAAGCCAGGAAAGAGTTCCATAGCTACAAAGGAATCTAATGAGGTAAAATCGTCCAAATGATGTATAATAGCTATTTCACCCTCCACAAAGCAAGCTAAATTGACAATCATTCCCTGGCGCAGAAGTATTGGTCGCCTTGGAGTTTGGTGAAACAAATTAGTATCTGATGGGCTTATGTTATTGTTGCCATCATCATCGATCAAATATGCTGCAAGACAAACATCCAGGGCATTGTATCCAATGCACATGCTACAAATCGGTGCAAAGTGATCATTCTGCTGTCGCACATTCACCTCCATAAGACGTATATTACCGTCTGAACTGACTTTCACTTCTGTATGTGACATTCCCCATTGTACATTCAACGCTGTCAAGCATGCATCGACGTATTCCATGACAGCTGCTGCGTGAGGATGCGCGGGATCATCCGAGGAAACTAATTTACCGCATAGGTACGCAAAAGGGTTAGATTGGCCATCGCTATCGGTGGATGTCTTTTCGTATATCCAAAGGGCTGTAGTCTTATGTTGTCCTTGTGAGGATACGACATCTACGGCATATTCAATCCCATCGACATAATCTTGCATCAGGGCGGCATCGCATACCTTATGGTAGGTGCCAAATTCAGTCGTATTTACAATCTGCCTTGTGGCAGATGCGACATCTTCTAGAGTATGGCAAAGTTTTACTCGATCACTTGCAACACCTCGACAAGGCTTCACAATTACTTTTTGGAATATGGGAGAGGTTGGAGATGACATCCCAAACACTTCTTGTGACAATTGTTGAGCTTCCTCCTCATTATGACACAATACTTGTCGAACCGTAGGAATACCGTGTTGTCTACAAATCTCGTTCATGGCATACTTGTCCCGTCGAGCAGGAAGATATCCATTGTGCTTTAATTTTGGTACAAAGTTATTTTGAAGAGCACATGCCAATTGCTCAGCATATTCCAAACCACTGTCTGATTCACAAATAACAGCCTCCAGAGTAAATGGAATGGCTTTCCACCAATCCTTCAATTCCTCAAGGTCCAGTGGTGCTGTCCACTGATAGTATGACTCATTCGTGTCTTCCTGATGGACTTGTTGTTGCAAGCCCTCTGCCATATATGGGCTCAAAACTCGAACT
>CAAAJI010000118.1:72354-88216 GCA_900642245.1 Fragilaria radians | reverse complement strand
CTTTCAAGAACTCTCGATTCCGGCTAGAACGTTTACCACTTCTGAAGCATATTGGAACAAATGACATGAGGTCAATCATTTTTGTCTTGATTGTCTGATCCCATTCGCATATGATGTCGGATAGAGTCCCATTCAGTTTTTCCATGAGGAAGAAAAAGTTTGAATGAAGAAGATCGCTTGTGTTAAGGCTTCCTCGAATTCTTACAATGTGAGGGTGTGAGAAGACCTTGAGGTAACTCACTTCTATAGCGAGATCGATGCGTGCCCTTGCCTGCTGTTCTATAGAAGCATCTTCTACGTTAATATTCTTGACAGCATAATGTGTTACTCCATTTCTTTTGCATAATGCAGCTAGACCATTTCGCAAAGAAAAGTGATAACTAAGATTCTCAATATCGCTGTCTTTGTCGAACTCGTTTCTCACTTGAGAGCTATTTTGCAATAATCCAATGGAATTTGTAGTATCACTTGAATGTGTTTCATCAACGAGGAAAATTCTTTTGACTTCACGAACGACACCCGACTCACCCAAGCCAAGGACTGACCCAAATTGAAGTTCTGCGATGAATATGAAGAAATTAATTGAGCCCATTTGATACAGGCGACATATTATCAGACTATGATGTACATACCTCGTCGTGAGAAAGTTGGTAAACGTGCATCCATCTCGGCAAGGTTGAAAAACACTGGAGATGAGAGTTCATCATGAAGGATTTCTCTCCCATCTTTCATCAAAATAAAATTATCCACAAGATTATCTTGAGCTTTTATGGAGAGCATGTGAGTGAATTTAGACATGATGAAGCAAGTTTTGAATCAGTTATGTTGTGTTAAGTAGAGATTGCTCAACACTAATGTATCTGAAAAATGCAATGATTGCTCAGAGGCAATTTGATTGATCTTTTTGGATTTCTTCCCTACACGAGAATGAAGTCGAAATAAAGTGACATCAAGGTTGCGTCGAATTGATGGGGATTAATGTGAAACAAGCATTCGTGTGTGAACATGTCGCGTATCTAGGGTATCGAAGAATTGGAATGCGATTTTTTAATATTAATCACCTAGGAATTTCCATAAATGGAATAGTGCTGTCGTATATGTAGTTGTCGCGTTAATGGATTTGGTTCCATAATTTCTGAGCAACCTAACTGATTCAATGAGGGCTGCACTTAAAATTAAAATTACTGGTAATTTGATGGTGATGAGTTGAGTAAAGTAGAGTAATTTTTTCTTTTCTTTCCTTTACCTAAAACCCTATTCCAAGACCATAAATTATACCAAAAGTGCCACATAGTTTGTCAATTAAGACCTTCCTTTACAGGGCAGTAAACTACAACATCAACTACAGTAACAAAAAGCTGGTTTATCTTAACTATCCAAGTTAACAGTTTTGCCATAAGGGCATCAGCATCAAAAGGTTTGATCTCGTTTTTTTTCAAAGAAATTGTTCACAAGGATTTGTAATTCAGAACATTTTTAGGATGCTTTAACTGGAGGTGCTTCAAGATAGAACTGCTTGAAGGACCTTCAAAAACACTGATTACAATAATTACATTGAAAATGCACAATTTCTGAGCTTTTCTTTTTCCATTTTGACGCTTTAATTGCCACTTTTTGTGTGTTTTGAAAGGCTATGCACGTTGGGTATGCAATGTATCTCTAGGTTAGGATACTGATTTGCTAAATTCAAATCATACCAAATAACTACATTAGGACTGTTGGTCATGATCTTGGTGAAAATAAATCTCAATCTCCAACTGATGATTTGCAGCTGCAACAATGCAATCCATCGAAACTCAATGAATAACAGTTATTCAGGGTGAGATATGTATACTAGATTGTCTCATGTTTTGCTTTGCTTCGCTTCTTTAATTTGCAGTTCTGCACAGTGGTTGATAAAAGTCAAAATGTACATATTATCACCACAATGAATCATGACAAGTATGGAGATAACAAGCCCTTATGGAAAAGGCAGATAGGGGTGTAAAACTTATTGACCCTCAAGGTACCAATTGAGTAAAGATTGGCAAAAGTAGGATGAGACCAAATTTGGCCATTGATGTCCCTTCCAGCGTTGCAATGATGCCAGTCTCCGCTACAATGACAACGCAATTGAAACTTCCATCCATATTGGTATAGAAGAGGTTGAGGTTAATCACTTTCCGATGGTTTCGGTCCATGTCTGTTTGGTTCCTGGGTTGTTCATACCCACATCTCTATCAACACTCTATGCCTCCGTTCAAAGCTACCTTAATCCATGGAGACACGTAAGGTTGCATGACAAAGGTTTGGTAAAGGTTTTGAAAAAATATCACTCACGGATTCGGTGGTAGTAATTTTTGAACCTGGACCGTTGTTGTTGAATAAAACATGATAACCCTGCCACAACAAGGACTGTTCTTGGATCCACTAAAATCACACATGACGACAGTCTTCAGGATTTTGTAACAAGGAAAAGTGTTCACCAATCGATTTGCTTGTTTCTTGTTTGAGACCACAAATTAGACATGACTGTTCAGCATAAAAGACATTTGTATTAGCATGAAAACGGTTGGTACAATACTAAGCTTCTTCAGATTCTTTGGTCCGATATGACAACATATTTGTACCACCCGTCGTAGTCCTTCACCATGGTATATATTGTAAACTTGATTTCCTCGCAAATAACAGAGTTCAGGATCACCATTAACTTGCCGCTACCATACCAAGTTTTGTTCACACTGGATTACCAAACACTAAAAATGCTAGAAGTTGGGAAATTTCCCCCTCTCCTCTAACTAAATCAATGTCATGGCCATATGAACCTAACGTTATGGCCTTCGAAGTATATGGAAATGTCAGCAGCTGACATATATTCCACTGCGGCAGCACAAAGTCATGTAAATGATATAGAATGAGTAAAACTTCAATTATTAGTTTAGAAATAACTCCAAAAACCTTGCTTGGGGAACTTTTTCCCTGTATGAGAACAACAAATGGTATGGCAATTATAGCTATGGTTTACTACCATACACTTGACCAAAAAGGTAAAATATCATTATTATTAAAGTGAATTATCTTCACTATATATTTTCTAAATACTTAGTGAATTATATTCATCAACATTAATTATATCATTAATGTCATGGAAATAGCAACATTTGTTTACTACCAGAAGTACATTCAAAATGCGTCCAAATAAAGTAGGGAATTCATCTTTTAATTTCACTAAAAGGAAGAAATCGTGGTCATAAATGCCTTCAAGTACACTTGAAAATGCATCATCACTAGTGAATTTCACTTCACTATAGATACAAGTGATTTCATTCCCTCAAGATTGAACTTCGTTCACATTATATCAACAAGAATGTCACTGCATCAAGAGCAGTATGCTGCTTCCACCAAACCTTTTTTCATCTTTCCGACTAGGTACAGAATTGATCAGTGAATTTCATTCACTACACATTTAACGTAGCTATATTGGGGCCATTGTCATCTTTGTTACAGCATACACAACAATACGTAGGCAATACTGAAGGTACCTCAGTCATAAAAAATTAAAGAAGTTTATACATTTGGCCTCCAAACATCAAATGTTTCATGAGGCCAAACCTCATCAAAATAAATGATCAAGCTTTTAGCACCTGCAACTAAATCTTCCTTAACATCCAGCACATACATGTGCAAAGATCAGCAAAGATACCTTGCTTTCATACTTCTGAAAACGATCCTTAATTCGCATGGGATCTTGTTTTACCATATATAGATACATAAACGATAAGTCAATCAGGCTGTCGTTTGATGATCTCGAAAAGATATCATGTAACTACATGTCTTCTTATACAAATAGGAATGACATTACAACATTAATTTCGTTACATACGTATTAAGATGATAATGGCATTCAGCGAATTGTCATATCATATATAGCCTGGACTAAATGGCCCTAGAATACCAGCATGAAAGAATGAACACTGCCCATGCATCAACTCGCCAATTGATACCAAGGTAAGAAAGCCAAACAAGTGAACTAGTAGTTTCTTTCTTTAAAAGGTATTCCTACTTTCAATTAAACGAAAATAACAAAAGAGTCGTAAATCCTTGCATTTATTCATCAAGGCAGCGTATAGCGTTAAGGTACTTGCTCAACGACTGCAATAAGCATGAGAACCGACCAAATCTAAACTCATATCATTTTTAATTTCAAAGGATAACAAATACACTTCCTCTAACAGATTTTTAGTTACTATTAAATATCAGAATACAACAATTTGTCTTCTTTTATGAGGCAATGCCTATCACTTGCCTTTTGAGGCAGTTACAAATTTCTAAACAACTAATTGCTCTAGACTTTTTCTAAATGAGCCAAAAATGTTGAACATCAAAATGGTTTAAACCTTAATTTGATATACTAAAAGTATAAATGCAAAGTCATGAATATACATGAAAGCTGATATACACTGCATCTAAAAATGTTGGTCGGTCAGAGGAAAACAGCCTTATATAACCCAGCTAGCCAGCATAGATCCTTGCCGAATACTTACATCTGATTGAAATTGTCACAGACACAATCAAAAAGCAGTCGTTACTAACACTACAATTCTTGTCTTTGATAATGGGGACGAAGTCAACCTTAACTTGAAATATCCGTTGACAAGCATTGAAAACGCTAAGTCATAACCACAACGCTTGAACATCAAAATGCACCTTTAAGCCCATTTGGGATCAAATAAGGAGGTGTAAACAACTTTCAAAAAAGAAATAAGCACGTTAATAATGCAAAAATTGAGTTCGTATACTAGTCAACGCCCAAGAAATACTTATGAAAGTCAATACTATAGTTTACAATAATGGGTCAATCCTAAAGGCTAGGTTCCTTTTTCTAAGTAATAGAAAAACGAGGATTAATCTCAAAGGATAATCCATAAAGTACAATCTTGGAGGCTAATGAAATATATTCTACAATCCTAGAAGATAATACTTTATGCCTATAACTAAGCATACCGAATTAAAGTTAGAAGAGAGTAATTCAAGCGATGTTATTTTGTACCAACATTTGGAAACATCCAGTGTTTCTACTACATGCAAATAAAGATGACAAAGATGTCAGATACATTAGCACAACCTAAAAAAACAAATGACAATGATAATTTATTATGTTTTTTGCGTTCGCAAATTTTTGAGGATACTAATCAAAGGTCTCTGAAATTCAGGCAATAATGAATCGCATGTGCTTGGTGAACTTTTATATAACTAAAATGTTTAGCTCTTAATAAAAAGCAGTCAAAAGATATTTGATGTGCCGGCATTGCCGGGAGATAATCAATAACATAATGATCTAAATAAATATCATCATAATGAAAAATTAGTCAGCCAAGACTCCAATCTTTTACAACTATAAAAGAAGCGTAGTTTTTCATATTTTAAAATAGGACATTTTATTCTATCTAAATTCTCACATATACAAGAAGCTACCTCCTCTCACAAGATCCTAATGTGCATGAATCTTACAATTTTTGGTTCAATGAGTTTCCAAATTTGATTTCTTTTACGTATTCAGTGCAAATGATAATATCTCACAATGTGGATGTTCTAGCAAATATGTTTTCCATTTTAGATATGTTAACTATTGAATTTGATCCTATGAATCGATGGATTTACACGTTTATACACCAACATCTACACTTGCAGGCTTAGATTCATCATCTAATGTCATCGTTGAGCTAGAATATTGTGCAAAACCTCGATTGAAGTGTCTTTACTTTGATTAAGCAAAAGTAATGTCTATATGAGGATGCTCTCCATTTTCCGCATGTGAGTTAAAAATGCATTTAGAGTGATAAATCAATTACAAAGTTGATTCTAACACACAAACCATTCCAAATGATTTTTCTCTCTGTATTGAATGTCAGGAACCTAGCTTGTTTGTCATTCAACAATCACCCCAAAGACTCCAAGTAGCATTAGTACTCGTTTTGAATTCATTAATTTCTATGGTGGATATTGCTTCAGAACCATGCTGCTGGGGAAAACGTGGCATTCAAAGCTCTAAAACTGTTCCTGCTCATTCACTGAAGCATATTGCTCTGGTTCAATGTTTCTCCTGGAACCAGTAGCAGGCAATACTTTAATAGTGTTCCTGATGATCAAGCTACTTTTGCCATTGCGTTAAAACAAGATTTGATTTGCATCATTGTTAGCTTCAATAGGATTTTCCCTAAATGTTTTTGAGGCTTACAATGAAGAGAAAGTGTTCTTCCTTGTGGCAATCTTCACAAAGCAGAAGCACCAGCATTTGAAAAAATATCATTTAAAAGATCTGAATTCCTGTTACTGATAATGTCTGTCATGCTGGACACTTTGCCTGGAGCAACAAATTCTTTGTTTTATGACTTGATGAATAGTTTGACCACATGACTATATACAGAGAGCATGCATCATGACAGAAATCTTAGTATTTCTGTCACTACCTCTCGCTTCCAGAGCAGTGATAAGCACGTACAATTTCACAAGATTCAAATAACTACCTTCGTACGTTTTATTTTTATTTTTTAAATCCTTTCCTTTCTCTTATTTTTTGTCAAACAGGAAAAAAACATTACAGTTTTTAAGTTGTAATCGCTTACTTTATCAGATGAATACACTTTCAATTTCAGTTGCCCAGCAGGACCTTCCTTTGAATTTGTTTTGAATGGAGGCATCCAAATATAATGACGCAATAGTTAATGTTATTCAATCGATTTCCTTTTTTGTATTTACGCTACGAATACAAAATGATTCCAAAATGAATATTTGGAATCGGAAAGTGTACTTTTGATTGAAATTCGATATTCCAATTGAAGCATGTCAAACAATCATATCCTTTGAATTTGGGGACGTTGAATCGTGTATTCAAAGTCAACAGAAGATACAACAACAATGGGCATGCATCAGATGACTTCCTCATTGTTTAGCGAATCTCAAACAATGTCGGCATACGTCTACAAATCGATGCATAGTCTCTCATAAGACATTCATCATCGTCGTTGATGAGATGAACCCAACCACAATCTGATCGAATGTCTTGCGTTCGTTGTACTGTGTTACCGATTTCAAAGCCAGGAAAGAGCTCCATAGCAACAAAGGAATCTAATGAGGTAAAATCGTCCAAATGATGTATATTAGCTATTTCACCCTCCACAAAGCAAGCTAAATTGACAATCATTCCCTGGCGCAGAAGTATTGGTCGCCTTGGAATTTGGTAAAACAAATTAGTATCTGATGGGCTTATGTTATTGTTGCCATCATCATCTACCAAATATGCTGCAAGACAAACATCCAGGGCATTGTATCCAATGCACATGCTACAAATCGGTGCAAAGTGATCATTCTGCTGTCGGACATTCACCTCCATAAGACGTATATTACCGTCTGAACTGACTTTCACTTCTGTATGTGACATTCCCCATTGTACATTCAACGCTGTCAAGCATGCATCGACGTATTCCATGACAGCTGCTGCGTGAGGATGCGCGGGATCATCCGAGGAAACTAATTTACCGCATAGGTACGCAAAGGGGTTAGATTGGCCATCGCTATCGGTAGATGTCTTTTCGTATATCCAAAGGGCTGTAGTCTTATGTTGTCCTTGTGAGGATACGACATCTACGGCATATTCAATCCCATCGACATAATCTTGCATCAGGGCGGCATCGTACACCTTATGGTAGGTGCCAAATTCAGTCGTATTTACAATCTGCCTTGTGGCAGATGCGACATCTTCTAGAGTATGGCAAAGTTTTACTCGATCACTTGCAACACCTCGACAAGGCTTCACAATTACTTTTTGGAATATGGGAGAGGTTGGAGATGACATCCCAAACACTTCTTGTGACAATTGTTGAGCTTCCTCCTCATTATGACACAAAACTTGTCGAACCGTAGGAATACCGTGTTGTCTACAAATCTCGTTCATGGCATGCTTGTCCCGTCGAGCAGGAAGATATCCATTGTGCTTTAATTTTGGTACAAAGTTATTTTGAAGGGCGCATGCCAATTGCTCAGCATATTCCAAGCCACTGTCTGATTCACAAATAACAGCCTCCAGAGTAAATGGAATGGCTTTCCACCAATCCCTCAATTCCTCAAGGTCCAGTGGTGCTGTCCACTGATAGTACGACTCATTCGCGTCTTCCTGATGGACTTGTCGTTGCAAGCCCTCTGCCATATATGGGCTCAAAACTCGGACCACTCCAATCTGATATTCATTTAGCATCTGATCTATCAGATAGCCACTGTGATGTTGAGAAAATCCATCAATAACCAGAATTCCGCGAGATGGAGGCAAATGCGATGATGAAGGTAACAGAATGGTTGGTAATTGGGCTACTGCAGAGTTGCTTGTTCCAATTGACGATGTGTAGTGAATGGTATTGATCCTTGCCCTATTTTGATTAGGAGAGAGAAAGGCAGAGCATTTCTGATCCAGTGCAAGCAAAGATGCCCCAATGAAGAGAAGCATGACGATTTCGAATTTACTGGAGTTCGATGGAGAAAGTATCTTTGAATCAGCAAATTCAAATTTCCGACTTGTGACATTCACAATACTTTCTTTCCTATTATCCTTAACAATGATGGTGCTTTTTTATTCCATATTTCCACCAAATACGTGTACCGATTCTATTCGTAAGTGCAACTATTACTTCCATTAAATGCAATGGTCTTCAACGCCAAATTCAAAATACCAATAATTTCTTTGAAATATTTTTTAAGGTTACATAACTTGATTTTTTTCCTAAGAATGAGTCATTGGGAGGTAACTTTAACTTAGTAGCTACAATAATTTCGTTCTTTTAGTGAAGACGGCAACATACTCTAATGATGCTCCCCTTTGTTAAGCACTGGCAATGATTGTACTTACTCTTGGGGTCCTAACTATGATGGGTTTCCTTTGAATTTCATGGTCATCAATGACCTGGCTCATGCTTTTTTGATCCTGTCGATTTTTCATAAACCTAAACTCTTTCTTTGGGAAGGGAGATAGAAACCATAATTATTGAATGCTGCTTACTCTAATAAATAAATAATTTGCAATTGGCATTTGGAATATTGTAAAGGATCTTTCAAAGCGTATGGATAGTGCAACAATTTATTTGTATCTTGGGTACTACAGTGTTTGGTTTAGCATTCGTGATGTTGAAATGAAGAATGGAGTTATTCTGTCATTATGAAAGGAGATTAGGCTGGAGATCAAAAAAGAAGTTTAAAATTAATATCTCTATTTTCCCAGTAACTCATTTTCCTACCTTTCAAGTTTCATAAACAAATTCTTTGAAGGAATGAAGGAGTCTCTGCAAAAGAAACTTTGCCTACAACCAATAGATGAATAAGAGATCTTTGTTTGCAATCAACATTTCTAACGTAATTTGTAGAATTACTCTCCATTCTGATGAAGATAAACAGTCTTATATAATCTTCAATTGATTCATTATGGGATACCTTTCTTATAACATTTAAATGCTGTTTGATTTAGCAAATGATCTTGAGAGGAAATTGTAATCATTTCTCAATTCCTCCCATAGAATTTGATCAAATTACTGACTCTATTTGAGGTAGGCTTTGATATATTTACATTGTAATTGATACCTGATGCAATATTATTCTCCATTTCCAACTCTTGCAGATCCATTTTTATCATCATACAAATTTTTTCCATGCGCGGTCTAGTACATGGTGAACGCATCCAAGAAGATTTCATAATTACCTTTGTCATTGATGGCCACCTCTCCTTAATGTGAGGGCGTTTTCCCCCTTTTGCAACAAATTTTAAATAATTTTTCATAATGGCCATTGAAAACGGAGGTCTTAGCGATACGATTTCATACAGTAGAATTCCAAAAGAGAAGACATCGCATTTCTCATTATATGGTTTTCCAAGCGCTACTTCTGGAGCCATGTATGGAATGGAACCAACATTGGCAGTTAAATTGTAGTAATTCCAGAAGCTCAACCTATCCTCACGAAGAGATTTGGCTAATCCAAAGTCAAAAACTTTGACATTACCAAAAATGTCAAAGCCAATATTTTGCTTTTTGATATCACTAGAGAATGCACACTATCAGAAAAGCAATAGAAGAATCAGTTTTACCCTCTTGAAACTATTCTTACCGATGAATTACTTTTTTGTGATGCATGTAACTGAATGCGGAGGCTATATCATGAGCCACTGTCAAACGCTCCGTCAAGAACTGTAGATTCCGGCTAGAACGTTTACCACTTCTGAAGCATATTGGAACAAATGGTATGAGGTCAATCATTTTTGTCTTGATTCTGTGATCCCATTCGCCTATTTTGTCAGATAGAGTCCCATTCAGTTTTTCCATGAGGAAGAAAAATTTGGGATGAAGGAGATCGCTTGTGTTAAGGCTTCCTCGAATTCTAACAATGTGAGGGTGTGAGAAGACCTTGAGGTAACTCACTTCTATAGCGAGATCGATGCGTGCCCTTGCCTGCTGCTCTATAGAAGCATCTCTACATTAATATTCTTGACAGCATAACGTGTTATTCCATTTCTTTTGCATAATGCAGCTAGACCATTTCGCGAAGAAAAGTAATTACTAAGATTCTCAATATCGCTGTTTTTGTCGAATTCGTTTCTCACTTGAGAGTTATTTTGCACCAATCCAATGCAATTTGTAGTAACACTTGAATAAGAACTATGTGTTTCATCAACTAGGAAGATTCTTTTGACTTCACGAACGACACCCGACTCTCCCAAGCCAAGGACTGGCCCAAATTGAAGTTCTGCGATGAATATGAAGAAATTAGTTTAGTCAATTTGATACAGACGACATTTTTCAGCTAGAGATTAACATACCTCGTCGTGAGAAAGTTGGTAAACGTGTATCCATCTCGGCAAGGTTAGAAAACACTGGAGATGAGAGTTCATCATGAAGGATTTCTCTCCCATCTTTCATCAAAATATAATTATCCACAAGATTATCATGAGCTTTTATGGAGAGCATGTGAGGGAATTTCGACATGATGAAGCTAAATGTTGTGTTAAGTAGCTCAGAGGTAATTTGATAGATCTTTTTGGAAACGATTTCTCTCTTCCCTACGCGAGAATGAAGTCGAAATAAAGTGACATCAAGGATTCGTCGAATTGATCGCTTAGCATATTGAATAATCTGCAACAAGGATACATGTCGCGTATCTTGGTTATCAAAAAATTGGAAATCGATTTTTAAAGACGTTTGCGCCAAACTAATCGCGGAATTTTCATAAATGGAATAGTGCTGTCGTATATTTAGTTGTCGCGGTAATGGATAACGTGGAAAATCTTTATTTTAGTGGCTAATTTCAATTACTAGAGGGATGTGATGACCATAAATATTCATTTTCAAACTCCTTCAATATAAGGGTGGCTCTCAAACATGGGTAATTTGGGTTATGGGTTGAGTCGAGTACAATATATTTTTCTGTAGTTATACATACAAGTGGTAGTGGTAGCGTTAAGGGGGAAAAGAAAATGTGCATTTTCTATGCAATTATTGCAATAAATGTTTTCAAGGTCCTTCAAGCAATACTATCTTGAAGCAACATCAGTTAAAACATCATAAAAATTGTCCTGAATTACTAATCCCTATGAACAAAGGCTTATCAATTCGAAATTTCTTTGAACAAAAACGAGAAAAAACCTTTTGAAGCTGATGTCTATATGGGAAAACTGTTAACTTAGACAGTGAAGACAGCTCAGATTTTTCTTCCAGTTGATAACCAATGTTTTTAAGATATGTTGGAATATTTAGAGAAGGATACTACAGTGTATTCCGGACAAACTTGCGGATGATATAATTTACGTATTCAAAAGGATTTTTTCAGTAGCGTTGCTATTGGACCTGCATGGCTGACCTAGTTGCTGTTTTTTCTGCTTTGAAAGAATTACGTTACTTAGCTCTGCAGGCAAGTGAATCACTTTTGATTTGCAAATTTTTACATATTTAATTTTTTACGTCAGTAGGCTCACTGAATTGAAAGCCAAATTTGATAAGTTTGACCACATTAGCATTGAATCCGCTATAGAGTGCTCTGAGTTGCTCTAAGAGTTTATACAAATTTGTAAATTATGATCTAAAGAGTTACTTTTATCCTAGATCTCTTGTGAATCAATTGCAACGTGTTTCCTTAACCACGTAGTCTCTTTGGCTTACGTGTTAGATTTAACACTTAACATTTAGAATTTGTGAAATCTTAGATTCACAACTTAGATTTATCAACCGTGAATCATGATAGATTCCTGTTTGTTACTTAGGAATCTGTAAAGTTATTCTTATAGTTTTGATATGACGGTCCTGAATAGATATTTAAATGATTTTCTTCATTTATAAGCAATGTTAAGCATCACTAAATTCATATAAGACTATGTCTTAATTGAATTTGTGGAAGGTATAGAAAGAATGGTTACCTATGTGACCTATTCTTAGTTTTAGATGAGTAAATACAAGAATATTAATTCTACTATTATTTACTATGTACTAACAATAACTTTGGACATCTCCAGTATCGGTACACGCATACATCTCTTGGCCTTAGTAATGTATTTTAGTATTATTAGACTGTATTGCTTACAACATTTAGTGTTAGGTATAATCTTAATGAACTTAACTCAAGGTATGTCATGGAAGCTAATTCATCACTGCAATGAGATATCTCTAATCCTTGGAGCATCTCTTACACTGTATCCATCAGTGAAAAGGATTTCCTTAAAGGCTCTCTTGATTGGAAGTATGAATGGGCAAAATCCTTATCCAAATGCTTTGTTTCTGCATTCTCGTTTTGTGCTAAATTCTACAATCCTAGAAGAAATACTCAAAGATTTAACCCCTAATAAATAACAGACTGATCAGAATATGTATTATCACATCGAAGAATTAGTTAGTCAAGACTCCAATCTTTCATCATTTCCTTAATATAGGACATAATTTTTCTATCTCAATTCTCACAGAGAGCGCATGCTACATGAACCACTTGATACCATCTAAACTCACATCTAATTTTTTAATATAATTATAAAGCTACTTCAAAAGAAAACAATAAATAACTTATAATTCAGATGAGAAAATTGACACGAATTGACGCGAATTGACGCGAAGTACGACCGATACTTCAATGCCACTTTAAGTGAACCTGGGACTGATGTTTAGCTTTATGGAAAACAAATTCATATAATTTCCCAATTTTGTTTTCAATGGCAAAGGATTATTTTTTATTAAGGCTTCAAGTGTACCTTCCGAACGAGCACTTTCATCTGGGAACGATTTGGTGACTTCTGAGAGATGTTCCCTGGGTGGTAAGCAATTGAAATGACCTAATGCCTTAAAGTTTTATTTGAAATACATTAAACTGACCAAGTGTGTTCTATCATTATGAACGTTGATCCAGTTGATTGTACCTCCCATATAATTGGCAACTAGAATTGACCACATATTTCTGACCTATTCTTTTCGTAGAGACTAAATCGTATTGACTTACGACAAACTGGCATCTTAAAATCGCAACCACCTTTCTATGCATTTTTGAATTATCCAAATTTCTTTATTACTCAGAATGATTCGGGTATGGAAAAATCTGAATCTAGCAATTGTGATGGATTAATATCTGATGCATGCTATACATTCAGAAGATAGTAGTAGAAAATTATAAATGCAAAGATGTCATTAGCATAAAAGCCATGAATAATCTACGTGCTGACGTAATTACCGGTAATTCTTTCAGTGCTGATATTTGCAGTTTAGGTGAAGGTAAAGCTTAACCAGATAAGCATTTTAAATATATTTTCATAACATTTACGTCATTCATAAAATGAATTCCAGCTTGAAACAAAAGCCTAAATCCACACACGAGAAATAGAATGAAGGTTAACTAAGCACTTATACCGGATCTTCAGACTCTCCAACTTCAATGTCCTCTCATTGTAGCCTAATGGGTTATCTATTATCTGTGTAAATATTGAAAAACGTTACGGCAAGTCTAGAAAGTATGCTGAAGAATTTGGTGATCCAATATGAAAAATGTCAAAAATTACGTGCGAAAATTGATTGAATGGTAAAAAGTAGTATCGATTTTAGAGCTCAAATATTACATGCTTTACTGCCTATAAGGAAGTGATTGATTTCTTCATTATCCTTAAGTGCTATGATATACATTTAATCTACTTCTTATTTCTTAGATTACTGGTGTCCAAATCCCTTCACTTGCAAGTGACACAATAGCGTTTGGACAAGCGTATCAAGTCGACCGACATACAAGAGTGGATTCGAGAGTGAAGATATCAGCTAAGAATTTCCTTTTTCTGCTCCAGCTAGGATTGTTGCTAGTGCTGCATTTAGCAATTTAGTAGAACTACAAGTGGGACAATCTAAGGCGTATTTCAGCGTCAAATGTTTTTGAAGGAACTTTCAACATTGGCTTGCTGATGTTTGTGCATATATAACAGAAATGTGGAATTAGAGTGGCTGGCAAGTGAAATCACATCAGCCGGAATGAAGGAATTCACGACCCTTCCTTCATGATAGATCCACTAATTGATGGCTGATGTACTTATTTTTGAAAATAAGATAGCAGTGTCATAATGTATGCTTTGTCTACTGTATTATACATAGTATTAAATCGAGTTACTCCAACGCAATCACCCTTTTCTTTGACCATGAGTAATCATGGAGGTGCCAAAATATCGTCAGATCAACTCAAAGCAAGATATATTGGGACGGGTAAGATGAAGATATTTCAAATTTTTTTGTAGGCATTTGCTGTGTGAAAACTAAGGATAGGAATGACATATTCGTTCTCATCCTGAACCAAATGTTACCGAAACAATATTGGATGGTGTATCTCACGACAATTTCATCCATGCGTTACATCACAATACATGCTTTTCTCCTTTTAGGTCATGCGGATATATCCAAATAGTAAGTCACATGAGACGACAAATCACATTTCTGCACAGAACCACGATAAGTTTCATTCAATCATCCCCTCAAATTGAATGCCTACCCTTCCTCCTCTCCCATTTTATTTTATTTCGTTCAGTGAATTTCTTAACAAATCAACATCGTGATACGTTCGCAAGTCACATTGGTTATTATGATCAATTATCCTTTATGCCGTCGCACAGGGTTTTCCTTAAACGTTATTGAGGCTTACTATGAAGAGAAAATGTTCTACCTTGTGGCAGTCTTTACAAAGCAGAAACACCACCATTTGAATATATATCATTAAAAGGTCTGAATTCCTGTTACTGTTGACTTCTATCATGCTGGACCCTTGGAGCAACAAATTCTTTGTTTTATGACTTGATGAATATTTTGACCACATGGCTTTATACGGAGAACATGCATCATGACTCTAACTCTTGATTCCATAGCAGGGATAAGTACTTACAATTTCACAAGATTCAAATACCTACCTTCGTACGTTTTATTTTAAAATTTAAATCCTTTCCTTACTGTCATGCGTTGTCAAACAGGAAAGAAACATTACATTTTTTAAGTTGTAATTGACTTACGTTATCAGATGAATGTACTTTCAATTTCAGTTGTCCAGCAGGACCTTCCTTTGAATGTGTTTTGAATTGAGGCATTCAAATGTAGCTACATTTATAGGGACGCAATAATGCTCTTTCAATCGATTTTTTGTGTGTGTGTGTACGCTCGAAAACAATGATTCCAAAATGCACATTTGGAATGGGAAAGGTTACTTTTGCTTGAAATTCGATATTCCTAATGAAGCATGTCAAACAATGAGCCATCCCAGCTCGTCAAGGGCACGAACAAAATGATCCGATATTATTCAACTTTCATTGAATACATCATTTATCCTTTGAATTTGGGGACGTTGAATCGTA
>CAAAJI010000118.1:40450-59364 GCA_900642245.1 Fragilaria radians | reverse complement strand
GTGCTTTATCGGAGAGATAAACCGTCGAGCGTTAACCATGGTCACATCTTCACAGTTTATCATGTGTGTCACTAATTTCTCGTAATATTTCAAAGTCGACAATACATATATTGCAACTTTGATGAGATGAACCCAACCACAATCTGATCGAATGTCTTTCGTTCGTTGTACTGTGTTACCGATTTCAAAGCCAGGAAAGAGCTCCATAGCTGCAAAGGAATCTAATGAGGTAAAATCGTTCAAATGATGTATATTAGCTATTTCACCCTCCACAAAGCAAGCTAAATTGACAATCATTCCCTGGCGCAGAAGTATTGGTCGCCTTGGAATTTGGTAAAACAAATTAGTATCTGATGTGCTTTTGTCATCGTTGCCATCATCATCGATCAAATATGCTGCAAGACAAACATCCAGGACATTGTATCCAATGCACATGCTACAAATAGGTGCAAAGTGATAATTCTGCTGTCGGACATTCACCTCCATAAGAAGTATATTACCGTCTGAACTAACCTTCACTTCTGTATTTGACATTCCCCATTGTACTTTCAAAGCTGTCAAGCATGCATCAACGTAGTCCATGACAGCTGCTGCGTGAGGATGAGAGGGATCATCCGAGGAAACTGATTGAAAAATCCCATATTTGATTTTCCAACAGCTGGCCTATAACATAAACAGATAAAATTGTAACTTGAAATTTCTGTAAGGTGTTTGGGTAATATTTCATGTGAATATTTGATTATGAAGAACAATCCTTATTTGTCTTTCAGAGAATAGAAATGTTTGAGATGGTGAGAATTTAGGCAGGAGCAAGAATGGAATTGACATTTGTGGGATACTAGTCACGTTTTATCCACTAGAATAGTTGGTTGATGATTAATGCATAGTAATTGAGTTTTTCTATCAACAGGTAACCGCCAATGCACGAGCTTCTAGACGGTCATATCATGAGGCTACATTAAGAATATCCCTTTTGCCCAAACAGATCCGTAGGCTTGGATTCTCATTTGCGCCAGGCTTGAAAAAATAGGAACAAGGATTCCCTGATAATCAGTTCATGATTCATACCTTGAACAATTTAACTTCGGGTTATGATTTGCAACTATTCTGATGTTTTAGAGGCTGCAAAAAAATCAACCCATCTTCTTTTGAAAGAATGATGTTGGCACTGAAGCCAACCTACCAAGCATGGTAAATACCAGCAATTTCTTTGAAATATTTTTATTTTTGATGGTTAGATAACTTGTTTTTTTCCTCTAAGAATGAGTCATTGCGAGGTAATTTTAACTTAGTAGTTACAATAATTTCTTTCTTTTAGTGAAGACGGCAACATGCTCTAATGATATTCCCCTTTGATAAGCACTGGCAATGATTGTACTTACTCTTGGGGTCCTAACTTTGATGAGTTTCCTTTGAATTTCATGGTCATCAATGAGCTGGCTCATGCTTTTTTGATCATGTGAATTTTCATAAACCTGAAATTGTTGGTTTCTCTTTCTTTGGGAAGGGAGATTGAAACAATTATTAGAATGTTGCTTACTTTAATAAATACTTTGTTAATTGGCATTTGGAATATTGTAAAGGATCTTTCAAAATGTATGGATAGTGCAACAATACATTTTTATCTCGAATAATGCATTGTTTGGTTTAGCATTTGTGATATGGAAATGAAGAATGGAATTATTCTGTTTTTATGAAAGGAGATTAGGCTGGAGATCAATAAAGCAAGATTTACATCACTGTCTCCATTTATCCAGTAACTCACATCAATATTTGCATAGAAGACTTAGTTCACAATCAACATTCCTTAGATAATTTATAGAATTACTCTCCATTCTGATGAAGATAAACAGTCTAATATATTCTTCAATTGATTCATTATGGGATACCTTTTTGATAACATTCAAATGCTGTTTGATTTAGCAAATGATCTTGAGTGGAAATTGTAACCATTACTCAATTTCTCCCGTAGAATTTGACCAAATTACTGACTCTATTTGAGGTAGTCTTTGATATATTTACATTGTCATTGATACCTGATGCAATGATATTCTCCGTTTCCAACTCTTGTAGATCCATTTTTATCATCATACAAATTTTTTCCATGCGCGGTCTAGTACATGGTGAAGACATCCAAGAAGATTTCATAATTACCTTTGTCATTGATGGCCACCCCTCCTTAATGTCAGGGCGTTTTTCCCCTTTTGCAACAAAATTTAAATAATTTTTCATGATGGCCATTGAAAACGGAGGTCTTAGCGATACGATCTCATACATTAGAATTCCAAAAGAGAAGACATCGCATTTCTCATTATATGGTTTTCCAAGCGCTACTTCTGGAGCCATGTATGGAATGGAACCAACATTGGCAGTTAAATTGTAGTAATTCCAGAAGCTCAGCCTATCCTCGCGAAGAGATTTGGCTAATCCAAAGTCAAAAACTTTGACATTACCATGAATGTCAAAGCCAATATTTTGCTTCTTGATGTCACTAGAGAATGTAAAGTTTCAGAAAAGCAATAGAAGAATCATTTTTACCCTCTTGAAACTATTCTTACCGATGAATTACTTTTTTGTGATGCATGTAACTGAATGCGGAGGCTATATCATGCGCTACTGACAAACGCTCCTTCAAGAACTCTCGATTGCGACAATGACGTTTACCACGACTGAAAAATATTGGAACAAATTGCATTAGATCAATCTTCTTCGTTTTGATCCTGTGATCCCATTCGCCTATTTTGTCATATAGAGTCCCATTCATTTTATCCATGAGGAAGAAAAATTTGGGATGAAGGAGATCGCTTGTGTTAAGGCTTCCTCGAATTCTAACAATGTGAGGGTGTGAGAAGACCTTGAGGTAACTCACTTCTATAGCGAGATCGATGCGTGCCCTTGCCTGCTGCTCTATAGAAGCATCTTCTACATTAATATTCTTGACAGCATAACGTGTTACTCCATTTCTTTTGCATAATGCAGCTAGACCATTTCGCGAAGAAAAGTGATAATTAAGATTCTCAATATAGCTGTCTTTGTCGTTCTCGTTTTCCGATTGAGAGTCATTTTGCACCGATCCAATGGAATTTTTAGTAAGACTTGTGTTAAATGTTGAGTAGGAACAATGCAACTCATCAAGGAGGAAGATTCTTTTGACTTCACGAACGACTCCCGACGCTCCCGAGCAAAGGACTGGTCCAAATTGAAGTTCTGCGATGAATATTACAAGAAATTAATTGAGACTCTTTGATACAGGCGACATATTATCAGATTATGATGTACATACCTTGTCGTGAGAATGTCGGTAAACGTGCATCGATCTCAGCAAGGTTGAAAAACACTGGAGATGAGAGTTCATCATGAAGGAGTTCTCTCCCATCTTTCATCAAAATATAATTATCCACAAGATTATCATGAGCCTTGATGGAGAGCATGTGAGTGAATTTAGACATGATGAAGCAAGTTTTGAATCAATTATGTTGTGTTAATCTGAGATTGCTCAACACTAATGTAGCTGAAAAATTCAATGATTGCTCAGAGGTAATTTGATAGATCTTTATGGAAACAACGAATGAAATGTAATCGAAATAAAGCGACATCAATGATGCGTCGAATTAAACGCTTTGCATATGGAACTATGGGAAACGGGAAACAAGCTTTCGTGTATGAACATGTCGCGTATCTCGATAATGAAATATCATAAAATGCAAAAAGCCATGCTTAAATTCATGTGACGGAGTGTGGCAAATTAATCGTGTAGGAGTATTCTCCGTAGGGTATAGTTGTCGCGTAGATTTGTCGCTTAAGTTGATAATGTCGAAAATCTGTACTGTAGTTGCTGATTTCAATTGGGTTTTCGGCCAGGACTACATTGGAGCAACCCCACGTTCAACTTCTTCAACATCGATCCAGACATGCTTCTTCGATTGACCAATTCCCTCATATCTTTGACAAGCTCAAATAGAACTTGTGAAAATTAGGAAAGGGAATTAATAATTTTTTTTGCCATGATGGTGCAACTCATTCATTCGTTAGCATAACCAAATTTTGGAAAACAGTAAAGCACCCATTAGGTATCATATGCCAATCCTGTGTGAAAGCGACCAAGGTATATCTTACCAACCCATTGTTATGCAATAAATCCTAAATGGATATGCCATGGCTTTGACAAGTTTGTTCCAACAAAAGATATTCATTTTTTGCAATTAAAGTTGATCCAATTTATTGTGTTTCTCACATGACTTTATGACTTCATTGGCAACTAGAATGGACAACATCTTTATAACCTAAATTTTTATTTAGAGACTATATATGTCGTTCATAAAATGAACTTAAACTGTAAAGAAAAAGTCTAAATCCACCTTAAGACTTAATGGAGGTTATGCATATACTCAAAAATCTATTATGGTACTCAATGCAGTCATGATTTGCCTTGTAATTAGCATTCCACATGACTGAGAGAGGATGCTTAATGTTGCCGTTTCATCTACTACCTTCATATCACCTTATGACTAAATTGATTTATCATGACTCATCAGCTTCCCCCTTTCCTACTTCATGTATACATTGCAACTTAGCAAAGCTGTAGATGATGTTCACAGTCCCCTATTTCAATGACCTCATATTGTTACCTAATGGGTGATCTATATTCTGGTGTCTTGAAGTTCACTGTATCATAGACTGGAAACAAGTGACACTCAAACTGTGATTTACTTTTGTTTAGATCTTTTTGTGCTTAAATTCTAACACTTTGCTGACTAGGGTTGCCTTTTGATCCGACTCTAGATGCGGAAAGAAAGGATTCACTCCCAAATTAGATACAATCATTGATATTTCAATGTGAGTAATGGCTCGGGAAGTGTCATACTGTATGAAAATATCCACTGTAGTAGTGGCTCAAGAATCTACTGCGAATAGTCCAGAGCAAAAAATCTGCCTGCGACCATGAGTAATCCTGGAGGCGCCAACATATCGTCAGATCAACTCAAGGCAAGATATATTGGGACGGGTAAGATGAAGATACTTATTATTTTTTGTATGCATCTGTTTTGTGCAAATTAGAATAAGAATGACATATTCGTTCTCATCTTGAATCATTTGTTTTGAAACTGTTTCGATACATGTATCTCACGACTATGTTTCACCCTTCTAGGTCATGCGGATATATCCAAATAGTAAGTCACATGAGACGGCAAATCATATTTCTATACAGAACCACGATAAGTTTCATTCAATCATCCCCTCAAATTGATTGCTTGCCCCTTCCTCCTCTCCCATTTTATTTTATTTCGTTTAGTGAATTCTTAACAAATCAACATCGTGATACGTTCGCAAGTCACATTGGTCATTATGATCAATTATCCTATTATGCCGTCGCACAGAATGATTCTATTGGTCGTGTACGATATCAATTTATGGAATCCATGATTTTACCCTGTGGACAGTACGTATACTGACAAATTTGCAATGTGTATTGAATAGGTGAAAACTCATTTCAGAATTCTTTCTTCACTCAGACCTCCGAAAAAAACTAAAGAACAACAACTTTTGGAAAAATAACAAGGATGGGGTAATCATTTATATAGTTTAATAAAACTACAATATCGTGTTTTCCAATATTGCAAATTATATCATAGGTTGTCTCCAATATCGGAACTTTGAGAGGGGTCAGCAAAGTGCTGGGGATAATACGCAATCCGGTTACCCAAATGGAAATTATTCCCATGTCTCCATTGATGAAGATTGGTCACATCGACATAGGGATCATACATTCTTCGACTATTATAAATGTGTACCCGAGAGTTGTAATGGAATTGGGGCATCATGAACCTTGGAGGACGTATCGTGTATGGTGTTCGTTGAGTGTACTCTACTTCTTGTGCTGATCGGTCGGTAACTATTGGGCGATCTTGACGTGATAGACTTAGTAGCAAATTGGCTGCTTCTGATTTGTGTTTGAAATGAGACGACACTTCTCTTGGATCTCGTTGCAGCTGTAATCTTGTAGTTTCAATTTCGCTTGCGTTACTCAATCGATCTTCCAGTTCACTAATGAGACGGAAATTGGGGTGCGATTTTGTAGCACATTTTTTGGCCAGTGTCAACAATGACTCTCCCTTGAACGTTTTTGCATAGAGCGACTTTGGATGTACCTCCAACAACATGGATAACTTTTCGGGTGAACAGTGACGACTGACAGCCACATGAATAGGTAGCCAGCCTTTTCTATCCTGCTTAAACGCTGCTTCCTTTCCAGCGTCAATCATCAACCGAGCCAACTCAGGTGAAATGTAATCAGTGAACGCTATATGAAGTGGAGTACGCTTCCCTACTCCTCCTTCTTGATTCAACGCTTGGGGGTAAACTCGAACTAATTCATGAATCAATCGTTCCTTAGTTTCCGAATCCATCTTGGTGTTTCGCTGGGATATGACATGAAGTGGCAAAGATCCATAGCCATTTCGAATGGCAGCAGCCTCTGGTGTAAGTTTCAAAATGGTGGAAATGACACAAGCACGAATTCCCGTGTTTGCCTTGCTGGTAATCGCTTGATGAAGTATCGTAGTAGATATATTATTATTCATAGTGATTAGTTTCATAGCAATCGGAGGATCCTTCTTAACACAAGCCAAAATTGTTGACCATTCACCTTCACGACATAGTCGAAGGGTTGTCGTAATGTCATTGTCTTCCGTGTCACAATTCATACCTATATCGACCGAAACGTTGGGTGCAAGAGATGAGCCTTTCGTTCTGCGTAGTGGAAAGAAAGTGGTAGATTCAAATAGTGAATGGGCACCTCAACTTCCTTGAATCCGTTCATCCTGTATGACGAAATGAACTTGGAATTCAGTCTTCCACGCTTCTTACGTTTTCCCATACAGAATCGCAACAATGAACCTGGCATCCTCATTTTAGCAGTTCAACAATTCATAACTATCGTGCTAAGGTTGGTACGCTTCCTCATTTTACGACAAAGTATGTATCGACTACCCCGTAAGTCCCTCGTGGGAATACGTTTTATCAAACGACAAGACACGATCAACGGATGGGAGATTTTCGATTTCTCTTATTACAATTGCTAGTGTATCCTTAACGATATCAGATCATTATAAAAATATCAGATATCGATAGAGTCACATCGTCGATCAACAGCACCGAAGATTGTGTAAATAATGTCGTCTAAAACAACCATTGACTCCTGTCGAATTTAGAGCAATCACCTGAATATCCCTAATCCTATATTTTCCCTAACGTCCAGAATTCAATTAGTGACGTTAACAACTTCTTTTGGTTTTTTGACCTTGCATCACCTATGGAAACGTAACTTTTCCTGACATGCATCATGATTGCTGCCATTGGATTATGGTCAACTTTCTTAGTCTTATCATCATTCTTGTATTGACATGATAAAGTTCCTTTTCTATCCATGTGCATTAGGCTTATTCCAAACTTCGCTTCTTGTTTTTAACCTACCTTGGCTGAAGGATCAAGAAGCTAATCCCTAACACAATAGGTTGTAAACAATAACAGTTTAATAATAAAAATTGAAATTAGGAGATGTGTGTGTGTGTACTGGTATAAGGAGACGTCCTGTACCGTTAGTGCAGATTAAATAATAGTAGAATCAAAATATTCTTATATTTACTAATCTAGCTATGGGTAGTTTCAAGTAAACTATCCTATTACTTACCACAAGTTTAACTATGATAAATGATTCCATTATTTACACTCAATCAAGATTAAATATTATTTAAAAATGGAAAGTATCATTATACAATCCAACACAGTATCCAATTTAGGACGGCTATAATAATGATCTATGTAAATAGATAATTAGAATGATAACTCTCTAGTAACAAAAGAGTCTAAAGGCTAAACAAACTTATCCTTATTGACCACCAACTTGTCCTTATGAACAAGTTGAAGAGACTTGTCTAAACAATTGGGAAGAAGCTATAGAACAAAATCTAATTCTTCAAGAGGGTTCACCAACATCTCTTGAGAAGGGTCAAGAAGTTCTCTCTGAGAGAAGTTCTAAGACTACACAAGGCAAAACAATAAAAGTAATCTAAAATAGGTAACAATTTTTCATTGTATTATTTCTATATCTCACCGTAGAGCAGTACCTTGTGTGCCTGAACGTAATTAAACAGAATTGATTTGCTGAGGAATGTAAGTTTGACATTGTGCTTATGCAGATGATTGTAAAAATATGCATAAACTAAGAATGGTGTAATACCCTTCTTGACCTTTTGTATCTCCTGAATTATTCTTATGTGTCACCTGATACCTCTTCTGGCTTCAATCTCAACTGATCTTACCTACTATATATAACATTTCTTGCTTTTTCTAAATCCTCTTATTTAAATTTCGATTTTTTCTTGTTTCTGGATCCTTTTATTTTCGATATTACTCATTTTCCATATCAATGATTGGCTTTATGTCAATTAAATCTTTTCACTTTATTTTCCATTGATTCAGTTCCACATTTGCTATTATTTAACGAAGTATTTTGCAGTTCTTTCAGGAAATCTTGATGTAGGAAGTGTATATTCAGAGTGACATTCTCGTAATTGCAAAAGTGGCCATCACTATTGATTTTAATCTATCAAAAGTGTCTTAGTAGTCTTTATCCATAAAAATATATCCATTGAAGTCTCTACATGTTCTCCAATAGATGACAGTAGAACTATGACATAATAGTTAAGTTACTCCCATCAAAAATTTGTCCTAAGTGGTGCCAACAGATCAGCACATATATGGACATTTTCGACTTGTCAAACAATGATCAATGATAATTGATGATCGACAACAATTATTTAATGGTGTCGATCAGTGACGATCAAGGATTATCGAAAATCAGCTAAAACGATTGAAAAGTGACGATCGAGAATCAACAAATATCAAGGATGAAATATCTTCGATTGAATTGGATAATGAAATAGAATGTGTCTTAACCTATAGGATTAAAAGAAGAAAAGTAGATTAAAGAAAGAGAATTGAATAGTACTGATCAACAAGAAAATTATCAACTGAGGGATTACTTCTATGAAACAGCTTGAGAATCGATCAAAAACGAAGAGCCCTGACCAAATTGGACGCGCCTCATGTGCCAGCAAGCCTCTGATTCAAAGTGTTTCTTGATAGCTCTTCGGATCTAAAATCTACACCAGAATTCAAAGCAATTAATGTTGATATAAACTTGTCCTAACTAACGATATTAACTAAACTTATTGTCGTGGAACTCTCAAACACAAAAAAGTGATCCTTAGGTTTCTTCCCTGAATAACTAAACACTAACCTTAATCTGTTAGGTATTCATGGATTTTCCCTCTCTTGCTTTTTACTTCACAAATGGCTCCATATGTCTTCTTGATCCATTCCAAAAAATGATCCACATGCATACTGTTTATAAGGCTAACCTTGACATCATCAACATGCCAGGATACAGACATCTGTATGCCATCCACAATCTTATTTGCTACGCATGGGTAACAAGGGTTGATTTCAAATTTATACCCAATCAAATCTTGCGAAAATGTGTTGTAGAATAGCATTGCTGACTCCAATGGTCCATAAATTGCTCTTATGATATGCACATATAGTACCTCAATGTTGTTTTCATAAATCACATATTCTTTATAGCTTGGATCTATTTCACATAAAATATCAATTAGATTTCCCTTGACTTTCATAATTGTTCTGTTTCCTTCTTGATCGACTTCCTCTACTTGCGTTTGTATAAATGCGTTCGATATGTCATATGTGGCAACTTCTCTGCCCTCTTCAGCTTCAATTACTGCTGTTAATAATGTTGATTCAGTGTTTACAGTTGGCCTTGATACATCTTCTCTGCTCATTCACTCTCTCTGTACACTTCCATTAGCACAATGTCTTGCATTGATTGTACCATCTTGTTTTTCTGTCAAAAATAATAGAGAATATACCATTGCTAGGAATTTAATCATCAAACTTGGTATGGCTTTAAACGGTAAGCTGTGAAAAACTGCTCTGACTCTTTCTTTGATTACTCTGCTATTTCTTTCAGCTTCTGGTACATGTTCTTGCGCGCTGCAATAATTTGGAATAATGTTGAATTCCTTCTGCATTTCATGAATTAATGGTGCATATTCTCTGTCACAAGATAATGTAGTCACATTAAATCCTGACATAGTGCGTATCTTTATGATATTTTTCAATGCTTGAATACATGTTCCCATTGTCCTATTTGGGATCCATTCAATTGTTCTGTACTTGATTCTTTTGGAAATTGTTGATACAAATGGTAATCACCTAATAAATACTGTATCAAAACATAAATCCAGGTGTTCTTGAGCTTTAATCAACTCCTTTGGTATTTCCACAATATTTAGTACTATAGGTGTAGGGCTTTGCCTCACTGTTTTTCCTTTAACACTTGCCACATCCTTGCCATATATCTTTTCTGCTAAGTCTACATCTGTCAGTGTAGCTGGACAATTTGTAATTGTGTTCATCTGAATGATTGCTTTTAAATCATAAGCTGTTGGACATCCTAATGCATGCAGAAGATCTCGGGCTTGCTTGGCTCTTTCAATTTATCTTTCTGTGTAAAATGACATGTTTTCTTCAACTGTTTGCACCACCTGTGCTTCCACAGTACTCATTAAGAGTTTTGGCTTAAAAAAAGGTTCTCTGGTCCTTTATCTGTATGCACTACAAATGCACTTTCCTTTGCTGAATCATAAGTAATGTGATGCCTCTTCTCCATGTTTGCCAAACTGAATACGTAAGTCGCGGCATTTCCCTTCAACCACACTTTGCCATATCCAGGCACTGTTGCTTTCTGGTTTGTTATCAATTTTCCAGCATTTGTTGCCAACATCAATTGTTCATCCTCTTCTTTAATGTCCGTTACCAATTTTGGATTGCGAAAAAATCCACAGTTGATTGGCTATCTAATAGCACCCAGTTTCTCATTTCTGCATTTCCCTGCACTGCTGAGAACTCACTCCTGCCCAATTGAGCACCTGTCCATGGATACGGAGCATTATTTGGTGTGCTTGTAGAGGTAATTGATGTTGTAACATTATTATCACTTCTTCCTTGTTGGCTTGGTTGACTGGTCATAACATTCTGAGCTTGTATATTTTCAGGTGTTTTATTAACTGCCCATTCTTGCATTGGTCTATTTCTCAATCTGAAAGTTGGAGACTTGTGCCCTTTTTTACCACAGCAAAAGCATACTCCCTTTAACTGTGCAAATGAAAGTTGAGGTACTTCATCCTGATTTCCAACTGTTGGGCTGCTCATTGACCTTTCTTTGCCTTTCCTTTTCTTTTGCTTCTCAATGTATGCTGCATCAAATCGAAGGTTACTTAAAGCATTGTTGGCATCCAGAATTTTCTATGGGTACTGATCCTGTGCCAATGAAAATTGGCTTGACAATCCATTGATCAAAGTGCCATATTTATTGCGATCTGCATTTCTCACATACATATATGCAAGCAGCTGCTCATAAGCTTGTTTCTGCAGCTTTTCCTAATCTGTTTCCTCTCCAGATTCAATCTTCATGTTGACGTAATTTGTCAAACCAATGGGTCCACCAATATTGGCCTCCATAACATATTTGGCTGACTTAAATCTTCCTGTATAGTCAATTAGACTCTCATCATCTCTTTGTCTCAATGTCATTAAATTATACATTGCATCAACAATATTACTCATCTCATACTGATGGTTTTGCTAGCTTATTGAATGCTCTTGAATAACAGGCAACAACTCAATGGGATTTCCTTTAATTCTCTCTTCAAAATCTATCCTCGATTGAACTTTTGATTGCATTGCCTTGGAACACTGTCCATAAATCATCGCATATTGCCGAACACCTGATGCCTCCAAGTACCTCTTTTCACCTTTGCACTCCTCATGCAAACTCTCAGTTTCTACTTTTCAACCAGCTTACCCGCAGATTAAAAGACAAAACAAAATTTCTTCTCCAGCTTCCAATGTGTATCTTACATTTGCTGCCACAGTCTCTTAATGCACACAACCTTAGCTCAAAGGCCCTCCCTTCTTCTTTTAAAGTGTTACTCGGTCTCGGTTTAACATTTTGTCTTGCTCCTTGCAAAAGTACCTCCCGTGAGATTGTGAATGCTACTTTATATTGCTTTACAAACGACATCTATCGTAAATACATCTATGGCACCAACGACACTTTTAATATAAATCTCTATTGCCGAACAAACTATTGCTTCTCGGAAAAACGCGTTGCAAAAAGCATTGTCCAATGTTGTACACTTTTTCAAAATAACCTTATATACCTCTTTAGGTCCTTCCTTAATAAATACATTAAATCTAACTTTGCACCAACCCAACAAAATGCCCTTTCCTGGTTCCGCAACTCTATCAATACATTGGTTGTCAAAACAGACAAGATATTTGGGCCCTGCTTATGTGGATAGAGAAGCTTATTTAAATCAAGCCTTTAAACATCTACTCAACAAAAATACCTACATCCGCCTCAGCACAACTGCAGCTTTTGAACTTCTTCAGAAAATCTACAACACACTTTCAGTTTTCATCAAGACCTTCAAAAGTACTCTTTCCAAATTTGACACCAAATACCTTAAAGCCATGCTAAAAAAGTTAGCAAAAATGTCTTTCGCTTCATTTGCTATAGCTAAATTTTATATTCTATATAAAATTCACAAAACTCCCCTAACAACAAGACCAATTGTGGCTGTTTCTGGCTCCATACTTGAGGGCATAGGCAAGTGGTTAGATCCACAACTACAGCCAATATGCCGCTCCCTTCCTATCTTCTTGGGAAGTTCCTTTAATCTTGTAAAAGAAATAAACCTGCAAACACAAAACTGGTTTATCTCAAATCCTGATTTTCTGTTGCTAACCGCTGATGGCAGCCTCAATGTACACAAACATTGTCCAAGACTTGCCACTTATACCGGCAATCATCTCAGCACTGGAGATTGTCATGACTAATAATGTGTTCATATTTGGTAATACTTTCTTTCTACAGAAAAGTGGAACAGTAATGGGAGCCCCTGCATGTGTGTATGCAACATTATACTAATACATACACGAAGAACGTCTATTGCACCAATATTAACAACACTTTCTTTTCTACAAACAGTATATCACAGTTCAACAAAGAACGCTTTACACAAGACCTTGCATTTGGAAATTTAACCTGATCAGTTTCAGATCTTAGCCCATGCTGTGCCTTTCTTGATGTCTCCCTTACAAAGGTAATCTCAAATAAATCACAGCACGAACCTTATATCTCTACGCAAATGGCCACCAAAGAATTGAACCTCCATGCGTTCCTCCCACCCCTTTCTTGTCACCCCACAAGTACAATAAAAAGTATGGTCTTTGGCTTAGTATTGCCCACCTTACTGACAACAAGTCAAATCAACAACAACACATTGCAGAATTTTTTGATCAATATCTTGCACGCGGCTACTCTGCTAAATCTCTGAAACCACTTTTTAAGTAAGGCACTTACTGAACTTTGGTTACCGTTGTAAACCTTATTTCTCCATTCGGGAACTCCTTTTCAAATATAAGCCTGGGCTTTTGGGTTTTTGAAATTTGGGCTTCCCTTGTGTCAATCTCATTTAACAGACCAGACGAAGATCCTTACACTTTTTTCGAAAGTAGCGAACAGACTCCCCCCCCCCTGTAAACTCTATAAAGCTACTTGTTTGTTAAAGCCTACGTGTCTCCAACCTTCCATTCCCCCAACACTTTTCAACCCCTAACCTTATCTCCAAATGGAATCTCTTGCAACTCCCTCACCATCCAAATGAGTTTGCTTTGATCATACAACTGAAACCCTTACTTTGTTGACCAGAACCACAGGATCTAAGGCAAAGCTTTTAATTCATCAAGGGCTAGCTTTGCAGGATGAAACTGTAGCTGCCTTCTTTTTGCAAACTCCAACCAAGCTTTTTACAAACAGATTGAGAATCAATCAAAACCAAAAAGCCCTGACGAAATTGGACATGCCTCCGCTTCAAACTGCCTCTGGATAGCTCTTTGGATGTAAAATCTACACCAGACTTCAAAGAACTTAATACTTCTTTTGAAACCACTATCTCTACCTTCCAAACTACCTGTAAATTGGGGATTAAAGATGTCTTGCACCTTGAAATTGATTCCGTCCCCAAAGATTCCATTCATACTTTCATTCCTTTTGTGACAGTCCAACTGACTATTTTGCGCTGTTGGAAAAGCATCCTGGGCCTCTGCCAAACGTTGGGAAACACGCAATTATTTCTTTTCTCATGCAGACAGGTTCACCGCTCCACTTAGAAGTGATGATGAATTTTCTTCCGTGCTTTGAACGACAAATACATTGGAAGTACAGTGCCTTTTACCAACCGATACGATAGATGTAAGTCTTGTACTTCGGTCGGCGCTCTTAATTTCACGCTGGTTCTCATTGAATTACTTTCTTATTCTAATCAAAGCCATAGCAAAGGTAACACTCGGAAATGAAAGTTGACGAAATCGGGATGACAACAATATTCGTATTTTACTTCTACTATTGCAAGCAAAAGTGTATTTTTCTCATGACTGGGCTCAAGTTGCCAGTCATCAATTGTACATTTGTAATTGTTGTATCCTCACCTTTGTGTGTCACAATTTTAGGAGTCAATAAAGGGGCAAGATTCAGTCTCCCTTAAATAACAGATCATTCCACAGCATAGCTGATATTTACTTTCTAAAGATAGATATCGATCCAATTGAGCATTGTTGGATTGAACAGACTCAACATTTTTTCCGTTCATAACGAAAGTGCCCTTCCCGAGACAACTACTCACAATTTTCCTTTTTGATAAGCAATTTATCAACTATCTGATGTCTGGCAAACATACATCTGTTGATATATCCTCGGATGCCTCAGTTTCCACGTTAAAGGCTAGTAATCATGATCCGACTAGAAAAATTGTAAGTTTAATTTTGGAAATTTTTCATGGAAGCTGAAGTTTCAACTTATTTTGAAATTGGTGTTTTTTTCAAACGATATCATTATCATAACTTTCTTAAGATGGCTCTAGGAAGAGGTCTCAATCAAACAGAATCTCAATCTGTCAGAGAGATCTTGGAGAATCTCGACATGGCTCGCAAGGAATTGCTAGTTTGTATGTTTCAAGCTCTTCTCAATGCAATGAAAAAAAGCGACACTTGAACTCATCAAAACATTGGTTAGGAATCTAAACCCGACAATGTCACAGAGATTTGTGACTGTCGTCGGCAACTTTCCAGCTTCAGGGATTGTAGAAACCGTACATTAATTCAAGCTGACTTGTTGCAAGCGAATGTTGGTGAAGAGCAAGGCAATAGAGACATTGAAATTGAGTCACTTTCTGCTGACTCATCAATGGACGTTTCTAAAAATTCAGATGGCTCCAATTAGAACCATACGCTCATCCCTCAGATTTCGACTCCTAGATTTTATAGAGTGTCTTACAACATTTCAATCGATTCTAATGAACTTACCAACTAAACAAACAACTCCCGTAACTTGACTGGATGAAGGAAATGTCAGAAGCCCTAACCTCAATTTATATTTGTATAATATAATGTATGTTTGGGTACTATTTTATTGAACTAGGTGAAGCATCAACATATCACCAAGCTGAAATTAATGCTCCAACAAGATGCTGCACTTGCTGCCAAAACTTGATTACCTACATCAAACAGAACCTTTTGAGACCTGAACTTCATCAAAATGCTACCAATTCCTCTCATTGTGTCAGAATTCTGTTAGGGGATAGGGGCCGACATAATTAAAATGACATGATTTGGTATTGACAACTGACACTCTTTTTAAGAAGTAATTCATCCTCATTTTTTCAACAATGTAATTATAATTGATTGTGAGATGTAGTTTAAATTTAAAAGAGGCAGTTAGGAGTCATATTATGGGGTGCTAACATTTTTGAACTAGTTGGTACATTTTCGTTTTCAAACGCCTACTCCGTCCGAGAATTCATGACGACGTCAGATTTCCACCAAGAAGGTTTTCTTACGTTGTTTCGGAAACAGTCAAAATGAAAAATGAAGGATTCACATTTATTCGAATATGCTCAACATCGTTTCCTTGTCTCTATTCAGTATTTTATTATCTTCTTCGATATGGATTGTTCAAGTTACAAGTTTCCATAGTGTAGTAGAATTCAATAAGCCTTCCCAACAACGGAGGATACGACGATATGATTCCTGTCAATGGGCCTCTTGTTTGAATGGTAATGCCGATGCATCAGTCGACAATGACAAACCATATTTCTTACGAAAGGCATTAATGGCAGGTTCGTATCATATATATACTATTGTTGATATTAGCGATTATTCCTATTTCACTCAAATTTTTAAATATTTATTCAATATTGCCATCCCTACAAGGATAGATTTGTCCCAAGCTGCCAAGGTATTAGTCGATGGATTTTATCAAGAAAATTCTGCAGTAAGTAAATGGTGGGAAAAGATGCAAACACAAATGAGTCTGGAATCCAATTTTCCCCATCCAATGGCATCGTCCAATACAATTATTGCCAGTCAGCATGAAATGTGGGTTGCATGTCGCAATACGGATGGTCAAGTACTTGCATTTTGTGAGGTGGACAATCGTCCACCCCGAAGAATAACAAAGCCTGATGACGATAGCATAATAGTCCGTCCCTATATGTGTAACTTGGCAGTGCATTCCGAATGGCGAAAGTTAGGGTTGGCACAGGAATTGATACGACAGTGTGAATCAAGTGTAGAACAGTGGAAACAATACTCTACTTCTCTGTCTCCAAGATCAGAGTCATGTGTATTACATCTCAAAGTGAAAGAACACAACTTTCCTGCCGTTCAATTGTACCAAAAGATGGGATATGAAGTAATGGCAACGGAATTTGATGAAAAGACAGAGGATGTCCTTTTGGTGATGAAACGCGAATGGAAACTTGCATCTACCCCGGCAAATGAACTTGATTACGTAGCAGATAGGAAAGAAGATGTTTCATCCAGCCATGCCTCTTCGAATTCCTTTGAGATTTAATGAGTATAGTCCTTTCTTTTCCCTTTTCATCTACTCCTATCCAAGTCATGTTCCAATTGAGCAGGCATAAAGGGTTCCATTACCCGATTCCAAAGGCTGCTTAGAAAACTTGTGACTAGGTAGTATAGATTTACCCGCCCCTGATTTCCATGATAATACTTCGCATAGACAAAACAATTGAACGATTTATCCTCAATCCTGTAATAATCCTTTAGCTCTGTCACACGATAAAATCCTAATTTTTCATAGAATCGAATGGCTGCAGCATTGTATGTAATGACATGTAGGTATAGGGCTCCACATTGAGGATCCTGCTCGACTCTATCCATCACATGACGTAATAACTTGGTAGCAAGACCTAACTTTCGATATTCACGAACCGTCCCCAATGTCATGATATAAAAGACACGACAGTATCGTCTGGAATCTGACAGCAGCATATCCGCTGTATCAAATTGCAGTTGCGATGTTTCCATCATGGACCCGACAAGACAGGCAAGTATGGAATCCGTATCATGAGACGAGATGGGTTGTTGACAATCCTCATGTTGGATAGTATTCGGAAAGTTGTGAATTTGAACGGCAGCATAGGTGACTAGGTCTTCTCCACTGTTTACCATACGATGGTGTACTAAATCATCATAGAATTCCTCCTTGTAGGAAACTGGGAACCACTCTTCGTGAAGTCGTTGAATCTGACTGCGATCCTTAGGTTCTAACGATCGAAAGACTATAGAATCTAAGATTTCATTCGATGGCAAAAGTGGTATTGCCATTTGACAACTCTCAAGGTCCATAAATTTGGTAGGTTGAAGCATACAGGATTCCGTTTCATTCGTACCAATTTCTCCTGAATTCATATTCTTGGAATAGATAGCTTGACTTAGACGATGATAATTATACTAAGATATATGTATCAATATTCAATGGAGTCAATTCTATTGCAATGGATCTTTCTTGTTTCACAAACACTACTTTTCAATTCTTCCCACGAGGATATTGGAGGGTATCATTGGACGCGTCTCGAGAAGAAAAATTTATGCTGCTGGCAAACTCAAAAACGACTATCAGTACCCATAATTTAATTGTTAACGGTCGTAGCAGTTGAAGTGCCAGTAGTACTTTCGACGACATTGTCTTGAATTTTGAATTTTCACGATGATACTGTTGAGTACATCAAATTCCGGTACCACCGTTGTGTACGTATCATACAAAGCCTCCTCTGAATCGTTTGAGTTCCATGTAATCTAAATGACATGAAATGATAAGGTCGAGAAGCATGTTGTGTCTTCATATTGAAATCCATCTAATGAATCGTTTTTGTGCAAATTGATGTAGTGCATCGAGTGTCCTACAAAACAATGGAAAGTTGTATAGTCCACAATATATGTTAGAAGATTCCGATATACATTGTTGGAATTCCAATCCAGGTGATCAACAATATATCATTCTTAAATTTGGACGTCCTGTACGAATGATGGAAATCAAAATTCAATTCCAAGCTGGATTTTCATCGGAAATACTTCGTTTACGTATATCGACAAATAACAACAAGGATTGGCAAGATATCGAGGACAATGAATTGGAACCAGAAGATAAATTAGGAATTCAAAGCTTCTCTTTGGTGGATCAACCACAAGGGACGGATCTTAGGATTGACTTTCTTGACTTTCGGGACTTTTATGGAAGGATTTGTTGAGATTACTCCTACAAAGTAAAAAGAATCCTACTCACAATCACAATTGCTATAGGTCTTAGATTCTTATTCAAAATATGATTTCTTCGCTGCTGCTCGCTGGCACTTCGATTCGGGGGTTTTCCATAATTTTAAGTCCGATTAATCATAAATTGCAACACA
>CAAAJI010000117.1:134033-150789 GCA_900642245.1 Fragilaria radians | reverse complement strand
TCACACTTGATTCAACAATGTGGCAAAGCCGGTGTGGATGCTCTCATCGTACAAGATTTGGGAGTTTGCCGCTTAATTCGAGAAGTTGCCCCCAATCTGCCTATCCATTCTAGTACACAACAATCAATTACTGATGCGGACGGTGTTGACTTTAGCTTTCTTCAACACGGCGCAACACGAGTTGTTTTGGGTCGAGAGCTCAGTGCGGCGGAAATACAACATGTTGCCTCTCATCGGATGCATGAAGATGTCGAACTGGAAGTCTTTGTTCACGGGGCACTCTGTGTCAGTTATTCAGGGCAATGCTTTAGCAGCGAAGCCTGGGGTGGCCGTAGCGCCAATCGAGGGCAGTGTGCCCAGGCGTGCCGACTCCCATATGGACTGATACAGAATGGTAACTACCGGGATATGCAGGATATGAAATATCTGTTAAGTCCACAAGACTTGAGTGGAATTCAGCAAGTGCCGATGCTCATTCAGGCTGGAGTATCATGTCTCAAAATCGAAGGAAGGTTGAAGGATGCTCAATATGTTGCAGCAACGACACGAGCATATCGTAACGCTGTAGATTTAGCTTGGAAAAAATTGACTGGAGAAGATTTTTCCATGAAAAATCTTGAACGCAGTGAAGTATCAACAATGGAGTTAACACAGTTATTCTCTAGAGGTCAAGATGAAGAACATTTAGGATTAACTCCAGGATTCTTTGAAGGAACGCAGCATCAACGACTTGTTCGAGGACGCTCTCCCAGACACAGAGGCGTACACATTGGACGTGTCCTCGATGGAAGCTCTCCGAAAAACGGTATACTTATTCAAGTTGATTCTCAATGGATCCATGATGAAACTATTCTAAAATTGGGAGATGGAATCGTTATAGATAGGGGTCTTCCCGAACAGGAAGAATTAGGTGGTCCACTGTTTACCGTAGAATCCTTAGGTGAAGGGAAATATCGATTGACGTTAAGTCGAGATGCAAACAAGAAGTGGAAAACCTTTGAAAGCAAGAGAAGACCCGAACAATCCACATTGGTCCCCACAAATAGTCATATATGGAAGACTCATGATGCTCTTGTTGAAAAGAAGTTTCGACGTCTGAGTGAAGCGGAACCGCCAAAATTATTTGTTCAGGTCAAAGTTGTTGGATCTATAGGTATGCCGTTAAAAGTCATCATTACAGACGGAAAACAAACTGTAAGTGCTGTGACGGACGGCATCCTTCAGTTAGCGGAAGGAAGTGGTCTGGCACCTGACAAGGTCAGGAAAGCCATTGGAACTAATCCCTTTGAAGGAGAATGGGCAATAGACGCTTCCGCTATTGATCTTTCTGAGCTTGATGATTTTGCGTGGTGTCCAATGTCATGGATCAAAGAAGCACGACGTCAAGCTGTCCAATCCTGGGAAGCGCTACATTTGGCTCAAAGATCTCGAGAGAAAGATGTAGATGATGAAATCAAATCAGTTATTGTCCATGAAGCACCCTCTAGCTTGCTACAGAAATCCTTGACTCGACTTGCACTCGACAAGAATAAAAACGATGACACATTAAATACATCTGCATTAAGTGTTTTATGTCGAAATTATGAGCAAGTGGATGCTGTGTGTCAAATGATTGAGAATTCTGGAGGTTCAAATCTTGTAGATGAAGTTGTCATTGATTTTCTAGAGCTAGAGGGAATGACAGAGGCAATGTCTCGAATCCGTTCAGTTTCCTTTCCCGTCAAAGCGGTCGTCGCTTCCCCCCGAATTCTCAAGCCCGAGGAGGGCGGTATTTGGAAATCTCTCTTATCCCTAGAGCCAGATGCTCTCCTCATTCGTTCCGCTGGTCTTTTATATCGAATGCGCACTTTGATGAGTAGTGATTCAAAAGTAAATGTCGGTGTTGACGGCAAGGAACAATTGGTTCGTATCCCTGCTTTATATGGCGACTTTTCTTTGAATGCTGCGAATGCCTTGACAGTTTCAGAGCTCCTATCCTTCGGCTTGGAACGTGTGACAGCGTCCTATGACTTGAATGCCAATGCAATTACTCAAATGGGAAAACTCTTGCAACAAATTGACGGAAGCATTGCATCACGTCTTGAAGTTGTCGTACATTGCAAGATGCCAATTTTTCATACAGAACATTGTGTCTTTGCTCGATTTCTCACCAGGGGTAATTCCTATGTGGATTGTGGACATGCCTGTACGCGGAATACTTTGCATTTACGGGATGAGCGAGGGATGGACAACTTAGTCTTGGCCGATATGGGTTGTCGCAATACGGTGTTTGCAGCACAGGCTCAAAGTGGAGTCCATAGTCTGATGCAGTGGCAAACGCTTGCCGGTATTCGTAGATTTCGTGTGGAACTAGTCGATGAACGTCCGGAGGATGCAAGTACCGTTATCCAAGCTTATGTTGATTACCTCAAGGGAGACATCAAAGCCAGTGCTGTTTGGGAGATCCTGCAAGAAATACCCGATTCCAATGGTCGAAGAGCAGGAGTTTCATTGGGAAGCTTTCGTAACAATCAGGAACGACGAGCTGGAGAGTTATCATGAAATGTTATATGATTCAAGTCAAATATTGCGTATGGGGCTCAATTTCCTTTGGCGGTAGGAGTCTTACTTGGGCTTTATTTTCCGCTGTGAATATTTAAAGTTTTGCATGTGAATAGTTATTATTGTTTTCATCTTCATGAACTTATTGGAATAAAAAAGTGCTCTCGCATCTCTGGATATTGAGATTTTCCTAAACAGCTTTGTAATTTCTAAACATACTCTCACAAATTCTAATGTCATGAGTTCAAAATCTTAGTTTGCACTGGGCACATTGCATTAAGATGAGTTAGATAACAATACGTAACCCGAGTTTTGCACTTAAGATTACTGTAGTAAGTACGGCATGAAATGAGACGAAGTGTAACAACGAAATTCAATCATGATTGGAATAAGGTATTGGACAACGCATTCGACGAATCTGTATCACACGACGCATCAAAAATAGGAGCAATTTAGATAGGATCAGAGGATTTTAAAATTCAGCCTAGATCATAAATTTTGTGTCATTTAGCTGTTTGGAAAAATCAAACATCCTAGCAATAAATTTGCCACAAGGCTTTCCAATGTTTGGTTTGGAAGGAAGGTTTGTCCCCAAAGTGTATCATCTCTTTATTTTGTTGTTATTTGGCAAGAAATTATGGGATATAATTCCTCCAAGAAAGGTAAAGATGTTGGGTTGCATAAAAGCATGATATGGCAGAGTCACATTGAGACTACAACACTGTCATTTAAACGTTTTAGTCAATCAGCATTTCTTCTGACAAAATACTACAGGTCGATGATACGAGTTCGGCTCTTGGTATCAAACCAAGTTTGCAACGAATCAAATTGACTTTCAATTTGAGAGGTGACTTCTGGAAGGTTGACGACTTGCAAATCGAATTTTGTTTCACTCTCCGATTTAAGTGCCTTAAAGAAGCTTCCAATGGTTAAACCAGGATAGATATCTTTCAACTTTACTAGGAAGTCTGTGTGATCTCGATCACCTCGATATTGTGGACGTTTGGTGGGTAATGTCAAGTAGGACATATTATCAGGATCGTAATCCCATAAGAAACTTGTATGATGTAACCATCCATCCTTGACGATAGATTGTGCATTCCCACCCACCTTTTTTTCACCCAAGACATAATCATTCTCGCGTAGAGTAAAGTTAGGGATATCCAAACGCGTCGTCGCATTCGAAAGTGGTGTCCCCAGAGATAGGGTACCGACACTATCGGTTGCCCCACATGACTTGCTTTCGATTACCAACGTTTTAGGACCCCGAAGTGGAATTTGAAGTGATTCCTCCTTGAGTTTATCAAAGACGGATTGAAAGGCTGTGGAAGATGACCAATCCATAATGGATCGTGGATACGGATCCACCTCCGGAAAGTGAGACGTCCGCCCAATCCATGTCGTCCAAATCGAATTTGGATCCAAAACGACAGTTCCTCCTCCGGAGAATCTCTTTATTACCATAATACCATCTTCTTTTACTTTAGGTATATTTAGAAGCTTCTCTGGTTTCCCTCCTATGCCCATAACGATGATACAGGATGGATCAAAAGAATTGCTTTCTCTTGATTTGGAAGTTGTTGTTGTTGTTGTTGTTGTCAAAAATCTATGCCCCAATGGCTCATGTGTACCGACTATAGCCCATGATCTTGTATCATGCCGTAATAGAAATTCTTCCAACAACAAACGTTCGATTGCAGAAATACCATGGCCGCGTAGATCCAACCAATGTACTTTTGTGAAGGACGACACACGACGCATGGTATTATGGTTTTTTGTTTTGTCCAAATGTAACGTTCCACGACAAAACCCTATCCGTAGTAAAACTATTGGTTTTACCAACTTTACTATCCATGCTTTGTTTACAAGCACAATTCTTTTTTGCTTCAATTCTAGAAGGTATGGGATGACTCTTTCATCTCTACCGTAACGGGAAATGACAAACCAATCGTACAAAGCCTGTCACACCTTTGCTACCTTATGTTTGATTCCTGCAAAGTTGCTGCCACTGAAAGCCTCAATCTTTCAACACGCTTAAATTTTAACTTTCAAGATTATTTCTCAATTCCAAAGGACTGCTTCTATTTATAGAATCCATGGCTTCAGTCCATCTTATGTGAAATAACTCTTGAATTGGAATCTTTTGTAGTAATCCTGAATTGGAATCTTTTTTAGTATATTCTACAATCCTAGAAGATTATAATTTAAGGTTGTAGTTAAGCACAAAAGCTAAACTAGAAAAGAGATTAATTCAAAGATGTTATTTTGCACCAACATTTGGAGACGTCCAGTGTTCCTAGTACATGCTAATATAGATGATGAACATATCTGTTATACTAGCACATCTAAAAACAACAACAAATGACAATGGATATCTGCCGTTTTTTGTTTACAAATTTTACATGATACTAATCAAAGGTCTCTAAAATTTAGGAGATGATAAATCAAATGTGCTTCACAAACTTTTAAATTATTTAATGTTTAGCTCTAAATAAAGAGCAAGCAAAAGATATTTGACCTGCCGGCATAGCTGGGAGATAATAAATATTGAAACATAAGTCAGTCTAGACTCAATCTTTTACGATTAGAAAGCAAGAGTAGTTTTTCATAACTTCCTTATTATAGAGCAAAATGTTTCTATCTCAATTCTCACATAGAGCATTGTGATCACAGCATGAGAGTGTCGGGATTTAAAAAAATTTAAAAAATGAAGGTCATGCCCATGTCAGCAATGATCCTAACTAAACCTGTGGCTTAAGAAATAAAAGCTTGTTACAGAGCAGAGAAGGGTCCATTCAATGGGCCCACAAGTTGAATATTATAGGCCATTTACAAAATCCATATGATTTATGCGAAAGCGCTTATAGTGAATAAGCCAGCTAATGAAACTCTTTAAATAAGGAATCTCTACAAAATTCCTTACTGTACTTAAGTGAATTCGTCCACAAATTAGTACATTTGTACACTACGCTATTGTCCCATACATTTGCAATCCCCTGCAAGATTTTTTCTGAGAAAAGCAACGAATATAAGGATCTACGGGTTGAAAAATAATCCTATATATTGAATTGAACAATATTTTTTTGACTGATTGCAAGTGCAATTGTCAAATAATAGGAAATCATCCTCCCTATGCAAAAATATGTCTTCCTGCAAGAAAATATTGATTTTAAAAAATTTAACATGACGTGAAGAGCTTTGGTACAATACCAAGCTTCTTCAGATTCTTCAATCCGACAAAAGATCTAGAGGGATTAAGATTTTCATCTTCTGATTTGACAGCATATCTGCACCACCCTTCCTAGTCCTTCACAATGGTATATATTGTAAACTTGATTTTCTCGCAGGTCATGATTGGAATATCGAGATGTTACGCTGCCGTCACACCGCATTACCAACCAATGAAAAATCTAGCAGTTGGGAAACATTCACCTGTAGCTAACCAAAACAACTTTGATATTCCTACTTCTATGGCTGGAACGTCGAGATGGTTACTGCAACCAATAAAAATAATAGTATGAGCTTATCTTGCTTTTGCTTCAGTTTGCTTTGTTTCAATTCATTTAAGGTTGGTACCTCAATCAATGGTGGTAACTCATTCAAGGTTCATTCCCAGTGTGTCTGGGTATAATTTGATGACGGACTAGCCATTTGTAAGGTCGGCTGGCTGTCCAGAGATACCGTGATTATCCGTAGGGTTACTTTCATTCACGACTGGGGATTTCTTTACCTTTAACTCTGCTGCGCCTTTGCTCACTATTTCCATCAACCATGCATTTGAAAATGTCAGCAGTTGGAAAACATTTCATTGCATTAGCACAGACTCAAAACAATATTATAGAAGGAGTAACATATTTAATAATAGTTTAGAAATAACTTGTATGGGAAGATTTTCCCCTGCAGGAAATGACAAATTTGTAACTACTAATTATGGACATCCATCTTACCAATGAAGTAAGATATCATTTTAATAAATATTCAAGTGAATTATAATCACCATATTAATTGTATCATTCATATCTTGGAAATAGTAACATTTAGTTGCTGCCAGAGGTACATTCAACAAGCACCCAATGCATCTGTCAATTTCTCTAAAATGATGAAATCATTGCAATAAATGTCTTTAAGAACACTTAAATTTCATTTGCTATAGAAATTGCACTACCTCGCGGGCATTATGCTGCTTCCAGCAATCATTTTTCACCTTACTGAATAGGTACAGAATAGAAAAGTTAATTTCATTCACTGTGCATTTATGGTGACAATATCAGCGCCGTTGTAATCTTTTTTACAGCCCGATGAACCATAAGTACGCAATAATGAAGGCACTTCAGCAATAAAAGTTTATTCATTTGGCCTCCAAACATCCAATGTTCCATGAAGCCAAATCTCATCAAAATACAAGGTCAAGTTTTCGCACTTGCAACTAACAGTAAGGAATTCTTCCTAACAGATCAACACACTTATTTGCAAAGATTAGGAAAGAATTATAATAGCAAAACAAAGGGAAAAAAGAATAATTGGTTCCTTTCTTCCTTCTAAAAATAATGATTGTCAATTCTCATCTAAATATGTATTGATACATAAACTGTAAGTCAATCAGACTGTCGTTTGTTGCAATTTGAACATGAAAAAAGACCATTTAACTACAATTAGTTTTGCAACCTGCACAATATTGTAGAACCCTAAAAAGAACATACTTCTTGCTGATCATTATTCTATGCGTTTAATTCTTTTTCTTATGATTCAATTAAAGATTAGTATTCTTCAATGATTCCTTGTATAGCCTTGTCCATAATGTTATAGAGACCTTCATTACTCTTCAAAATTAATGCAACGATAAGATAGTTGACCCCGCGATTCCAGATCTTAAAGCATGTATATCGTTTGGATCATCCTTGTCATCAGATCAAGAAAGAAAGCCTTGACATGACCAGGATTTCTGCCATCATTAGCGTACAGCTAGACTACACTTGCATGATACTTATTTGTGACCAATAGTTCCACAATTTTGACAATACCCTTTGAACTAAAAATGGAAAAAGGCTATATACCGACTATGTCATCAATATCATTGGAACTGATAATTAGTCTCTTAATCCTAAAATGCAATTCCTTGGAGAGTTTTATTGAGTTCAAGTGTATTAGTTTTGTTTCCAGTCTATTTCGCTATGAGAAGCATCTAGCAGTGATACTGGTGAGGATATTAAGAACTGAACATCTGCCATTGCAGATCCCATGTTTCGAAGAGTGATGACAATTCCGAATTTGATTTGCCCTTTAAAGTTACAGGTCTAACTATGTCTACTATATTATGTTCCGCTAGAAATGAATCGCCAGCTTCAAAATTGAAAAGGTTTCGCGAGGATAAAGAATCAACTATAAATGAGAAGGTGGACACATATTAATACCATCTTTCAAGAGGAGAAGTAGGGTCGGTATGTTGAGCTAGTGGCAGCAAAATCAATTTAAGTATCCCAATGTTGCTGTTGGGGCAAGAAAATCAATTTAAGTACCCCAATGTTGCTGTTGGGGCAAGAAAATGGCTTTTAGTATGCGTGACTTCTGCCCCCAAGTGAGCAAGGAAATCAATAAGTGGCTTGATTGATACGCCCAAGCGGTCTGATCTAATTGGCGATGCTATTTATAAATAGGTACTTTTTCATGATAACTGGAAAGCTCTCAAAATACTTAAATAATTTTTAATGAACAATTATGTTAATTTACTTACTGTTAACGATTCTAATGAAATATTTGAATGCATTCATAGTAGGATAAAGTCAGCAGTTTTTTTCTGTCCGATAGTAGCCCCACAAAACTGTAGGTAGACACATAAAGCAGTCTCAACGATATCGACTACTGTCACTAATATCAAACTGTTCAACATAACGGATAAACTTTTTTCTGTGTTTCTGTAATTCGCTTCAATGAATTTCTGGATGTTCCACAGAGTGTTGTTTGATTGGCCTTTGTTACTAGACTGAAAAAAACGTAAGCCGTTCGTCGAAATGTCGTCAAGTTCGCATTTTGGCATTTAAAATACGGCATCAGTTTTTCTGGGATCAACATATTGATTGAATTTTGGGATGTCACTTGACATTGAAGTGTACATTTTTATTCCCGATTAGGTACGCTACATACAAACCTAGATGTTAAATCCATAAACATGAAACATCTACTTGAGTCTGTTGACGTTGTACAGAAAACTTTTTTTTCTTGTGCCCGAAAAGCCCTTGAAGACAAAGAATCTAAATTATCCACACACAAAAATATATCAGAAAAAAAAATAAAAGAGGATGTCTAGCTACGACAAATCTACATACTTCGACGACGTCATTGATACAAGAACTAGAACTAGAACAAGGCCGAATGTTAAAGAAGAAAGTCCTTTACACGATGAGAGCTCGATGCCTCTGGTTGAGATAGATATCGGGCTGCTCCCTTCACTCAAGCTTATTTTAGGTAAACTTGATTTATATGAAGGCTTCGAAGAATTCTCTGAAAATCCGGAATATGCTCATCTCTGCGTCACTAAATATCTTCAAGCTCTAAAATGGAGACAGCATGAGTTCAAATCATTACATGAAAACACTGATTTCGCCATTGACAAAGATACTCTTGATGACATGGAATATGGGTTTGAAGAATTTCCTGATTCTGAAGACGAAGACGATGCAAGTGATAACTCCGATAGCTTAGAAGATTCCATCCGTCTCACGAAATCCAGGTTCTCTAAGAAAAATCGATCACCAAGAATTCAGTCGTTAGCAATGATCAGTGTGGAATGTGAAGATCGAAAAGATGCAAACTTCTCTTGAGAACTGCTCAAATCAAAAATCACTTTGATAGAATGCCCTGACTGAGGTGATGTTAATGTATAATGTAGTAGTTTTACAATTATTCCCTTGATCCAATTACAAAATGAACGAAAGCAAGAGACTATAAGCATATTGGAGTGGTGACTGAATCAGCAAATAATTATGGCTTCAACTTTTCACACCAAAAGCATGGACAAAATTTAATTGAAAGTCGTTCATCAGGATGAAGCCAATAATTCCTCTAATAAAATCATATTTAACCTGCATTTACTGCTATGAATTTGCATTCAAAGTACGTTTAAAATCACTGCTACATATCTTGACTAACGTGTGGATTTCGACTGACTTAGCAATGCTTGCGAATTTATATTAACAAGTGTTTATAGAAAAATGACAAACAAGATCAAATAAGAAAACAAACAACATCGCTCAACTGAATGCTATCATTACTTTAGTCTAAAAAACATCTAACTCATTACTCCAAAATGTCAAGCAACTAAAAATTACTTTATCAGTTGAATTGTCAATAAAAGGACATTTCATAGCATTAACTTTTTGTGGAAAGTCTGAATCCTCTAAAAGCTATTTACTTATGAATTATCAACAAGTGGAGAATGCATGAAAATAATTTACCATTTTCACCATCATTCTCAATGATAATTGAACACGAGCAACATTAACAAATGAAGAAAATGCAAGAGTTTCATCTCTTTTAATGTCAAGGAATCAAAATTCGTTACTGTCCATTAAACACGCCCCGGACTTCACATAGTATTTCTTAATTCCATTTTTTCCTCAAGTGCTAATTTGAGAGTTGAGCCTAATGTATTCCGATAAGCCTTGGTTTGAAAAGTAAATTCATGGTTGGTGCAATCCTCTCCAAGGCCTTTAGGATAATTTTCATCAGTACTAGAATAGGCGGTAATCTCATAAAGGAAATGGTATCCAGCTCATTGTTGAAGGGGCATGCCATGAAATTGTTTGAATATCATTTGACAAAGAGAATGGGAAAAAATGATTGCCAGAGAATGATCTATTGGAGCGGGTAAATTAAGAAAACGGAATGGCATAATTTCCTATGCCTTTTATCTGGGTAAGAATTTCCTTCACGAGTGGTGCACTGACATTAGACCTTATTCTATAGTTCAGCAGTATAAGTAGTAACTAAATTGCCCTCAACGTAAAGCATTTTACCAAAGAGGATTTTCATGACTAGCTTAACACCGGGATCACTAAAGTAATTGGTATAGAAGTTAAAGGAATTCTATTTATCCAGAAATCCTACGCTTCTGAATTGGGACTACCCACCTTAAGTATTCCTTAGAAACAAGGTTAAAAAGTTGTTTATGGCGTCAGAAAGCTCAATTTATAAGGTCATTAATATTCTGATTCCATTTACCAGTGACGCAATCCAATTTAGAGAAGGACGTTCCTTTGCCAATGATACGGACTTTATTTTGGGATACTATTCGTAAGTCTTAGGTTTCATTTTCTTGTTCATGATTACCGGAATGCATCTGTCATATCTGCTATGCTGATGACATATAAGTATGATATTGGGTAGTTAAGTAACCTCAACTCTTTATCCTTTAACTCAGAGAACTCCATTATGTATCAATGATTTTGTCAAAATACATCGTCTATTCTTTGTATCTGTATCATGTATACATTGTTGTCACAGTCTTTGACCTCTAACTTGCATCCTGTAAGTATCTGAATGTATTTGGTGTCTTTTTCCTCTTTGCATTGACGTACTCGCATGTCTTCTGGTATTAAGCGTATTGCAAAAAGTGTCTCTAAACCTTCATCTGGATCTCATGGACTGTATTTTAAGTTTTTGAGATCTGAAACATCTTCTGGCGTACACTTATGCTGCAAACACTAAACTCATGTATAATTATTACTTAGTTCTAAAGTTTAATCGAATCTACCCTAATTGAGAGACTGTGACGTTGTGAAGGCTAGGTAAAATAGGTGAGTTCTGTTCAAGCTGATTTACGGACAATATTAATATTCTGTAGGCAATAAAGTTGAAGCATATTTCGTGAGATTATTATCTATTTCATAAATATTTCTTCGATCTTAATCAACTTTTGTGGTTACAATAGAAGCGAGACTCATCTCGATCAATATAATGAATCTGTGAATTCGTCTCCTCACTATATACATTTTTTTGAGCCGCAATCACTCGAAAACAAAATAACAAATAGGAGTAATAACTTCTAGCAAAGACGATGAATCATGAATTCAGTAAGGAATAACGCCATTTCTATTGAATCGCTGTATTATGATACTTTCTCATTTTGATCAGAAAGGAAATGAAAAGATGTTGGCATGATATTTACGAGAATTCAGCACATCCAGTTTTCAATCAAGTCATTTATTTTTCCTTGCCTTTGACGTAAACTAGCACAATAGAACCTGTATTCTCAATCCTTGATTTGAATTAGGTTGTACTTGCAACTTTCTATGGTATATAGTATGTACTGGTATGTTTATCTGACTCAGTCATTCACACACAAAAACAAACGCTCGGATTGCCTTTGCACATTATTTTCTCATGAGATTGTGCCTTATTCTTGGAGTTGTTGATATTTTGGGTCCTTCCCATGGATTCATGCTGAGTCCTTCCAACTATCAGACTCGTCCTAGTCATTGGAAGTTGAATGATGCAACAATTCCGGACGACAGTATGGCATCTACAGAATTTTCGTTGGATAATAATGAGAAAGGATCAGGAATGGTAAATGGTGCTACGATGAGCACGGATAGCTTTTCACAAGGTAGTAACGATTATCAAGAATTGAAGAATTCCGACAATTCATCAATTAATGTTGATACGGCCCTAATAAAATTATTGCAACTTGCGGCGACGACTGGTCGTGGAGAATTTGCAACGAAAGAACAAAGAGAAGAGGAAGCCATGACGTATATTGAAATATTGGAATCCAACAATCCTACCTTACAACCAGCATTATCACCAATCCTTCAAGGGACTTGGGAATTGGTATTTTCGAATACACAATTATTTCGTTCCTCGCCATTTTTTATGGCAGGTCGTGCTGTCTGCCAAACGATGGACCAAGCGAAACAATATGATTGGTTTTGTGATATGCATCGTAAGGCATTGGCTATAAGTACCATTGGTGATGTCCGTCATGTTATTTCATCCGATCGACTGGTGTCAGAATTTGAAGTACAGGCAGGTGCTGTACCGTTCCTACGAGACTTGACTCCCTTTTCCTATTCAGGAGGATTACCGGTAAGTTATAACATGACACTTTTTCATGTTACAGATAATTGAACCAACTTTATTTCGAATGATGAATACTTTCTGACAATATTTCCCTTTGTTCATAACAATTGCTTAGATTACCATAGATGGCGCTATATGCAGTTCAGCCGACATTACTCCAACTGCCGATGGGATGGGATGGGAGATATACATGGACACGGTAGAAATTAAGGGAAGCAACCTTCCAGGTATTCAACAATTGTTCAATACAGGAGCCATCAAATTAAAGTCTCGAGATTTAGCTCAAGCGTTGGAGGACGTGAGTTCACAATTACCATTTGATTACAAGACTCCTCGACCTATTGTCACAACAACTTACCTGTCGCCGACATTACGAATTATTCGCGATCAAGACGGTAAGGTATTTGTGTACACCAAGGTATCCGAACGAACGGAGCCCAAGGACTATTCTTCTGTCATGCCGGATCTGGGCATTGGCAAATTATTGGAAGGTATCAATGACACTTTTATCAAATATTATATTTAAAAGTATATATACGCTTTTCACTGTTTCACAAAATGTATAGTATAAGCATCTTGTTTTCTTTCTTTCTTTGATCAGTAGACCAATAAGCATGTCTTTGATAGATTCTTACGTACGGAATAATCGAACCGACATGGACGCATGACATGGATGTAAGACATCCAAAATAGGAGTGCTGCTGGATGCCTCCTCAAGTGAGAAGGAGGCATCATCATATTGGGCTGCTTGAAGCGATTGATGAATTCGATTCAATCGACCCACTGAGGCAAGTGGTCCTATCGCATTCAATCGAATTGCGGCTGACATCATATCTCGTGCCATACTATATGCCAACATATGCCTGGCGGTTCTAACATCTGTAATCTTTCCTAACGAGGAGGCTACGATCCCGAAGAGAGGTGCCAAGTGCATACGTAACGAATCAGAGGATCGAAGAGCCTGTAACCTTGCATGGATTAATGGGTCACCATTTTCTTCGGACCATGACAGAGCAACACGCAAGAATCCTCGTCCTTGATCCATGGAAGCTTGACAGGCGGGTCCGTTACTTACCATAAGAGCATGGAGACTCTGATCCAATGGATGATACATACGTAACCAACAATCGATGTCATCATCATCATATTGGTGTGTTCCCTGTACGATCTGCATACCAGCCACTAGATAGGGCATCGCCAATTGTAGGGCCGAATGGGTTGCCGCAAGGATATAGGCCTCAACTTGATCATCCGATTTTAGCCATCCGAGCTGTTGTGCGACTTCCAAACCCGAGGAATGTGCAAAGGAACCAGTAGGGAGACACGAGTCCATAAGTAAAAAGGATGACCACAACATTTGATTTGTCATATTGTTATGAGTGGATAATTCAGATTGATGTGGATGGATCGATTTTTGTGCAGGTGTGTTTTCTTGTTGCCCATCATTTTTGTTTCCTTTCAAAGTATCCGTAATAGATGAGGGGGGTGCTTTCGATTCCGGTAGAGCTATTATGGATGGTGTTGCAACTGTCATGACAGTGTTGTTTGGCATTTGAGTGGTTTGTGATGAGACACGATCCTTATAGAATGGTACACCAAAGTTGAGAGGCAGCATCGAATCATGTAAGATACGATAAATATCCTCATTACACTGTGCTGCAATCCGAGTAACGTATAGTTGATCGGGTATGACCGGTGTAACACTGATCAAGACATTTGGACTTAAAGAATCGATTGGTACCGATTGTACTAAAGTTTCGGAAGTATCCATTGAAGAAAGCACAGTTGACCGAATGGAAAATTTCTGTGCTAGTAAGTTGGAACTCCATTGTTGCAATCGATTCACGACGGAAAGAGTCTGAGGTCCAGCAAGGATTATTGTACACATGGCTTGACTTCCCCAAAAGTTAGTCCGATAGAATCCGTGGGGATCGCCCTCTCCTGTTGCCATGGTAGCTAATCGTATGCGATCTACCAAAATAGGATTGGGATCATCGTCATAGGTGAGTTGAGTGGTAGTAGCGAATGAATCTAAGTTCCATTCTTCACCCATGTGGAGTCGTCCAGCGGCAAACCAATCAATCGCGACGCAGGAACTTGTCTTGGATGACGCAAGGTTCAGCTCTGTATACTGCTCGTATCTTGACTGAGAGAATAGAACTGTCGGATCTGGTGCCAAAATCAAGCATCCGCCATCTTCAATTCTTGCCGACACATGAGTATGACAAGTGCCATCATCATCTTTGGAAAAGGAATCGCCTTGTTCCTGTTCTTGAAAAGTCCTCCTATCATTCTTCCTTGTAGAGATTGTTTCGAATGATCGGATATCTGTCACTTTGTTGGTAAGGTTTGGAGCAGAATTTGAATAAATTCGATGACGAGGACACTTGTATATGCGATTGGGTCCCTGAGTCGTCACACCCAATTGTGCACCCGTCTCGACATGTAGACTAACATAACTTGTATCACCCTGAACCATCCCACCACCATAATTGGATATGGCACATTGTGCCTTCCCACTTTGTTCCAATAAGGAGGATCCCGTAAGTGGCAAAAGACGGGTCGGGGCACGATGACTCACATGAGTCAATTGAGTTGTCCCCACCACTGATTTTGGTAAACTTTTGGTACTCCCTCCCCCCGTCGTCGCCATTACATTTTGTGCAATTAATTTGGCAAACCCATGTTGATACGATCCAATACGTTTGGACTTTAATGACATGATGATGATACAATAATTCTGGACACGAGTCAAGCAAAAAAGATTTTAAACTTTGTGAAATCTTGGATGGGCATCAAATTCTGTCCAATCGATGAGAACTTCAGAACCCCTGTGCAATTGCGACTCTACAGTACAGTTCACGACAACGTGTTGCTGTGAAAACACCCACAACCTTTCCATACGTAGCTTATCGGCTGCAATACTCATTTGCAAATCCAAAGAGTAAAACTGTGCAAGGATGCATCAGCACGGACAACATATCCATCTACAAAAGCTGTACACACATATTCGGAAGCTGGAAGACTTTGATGAATTGGAAAAGATGATGACAACAGTAGAGAATAGTGATGATAATGACAAATAAAGATGCATATTCGGATGCTGGAAGACTTTGATGATGACAACAGTAGAGAATAGTAATGATAATGACAAATAAAAAGGCTCTATTTATGCCATGAGCGCTTGATGCACTATCTTTTTGTCCAAAAGTCAGAATTTTTGGTCCTAACCTTTGAACCAGAATTGTTTCAGCAACAAGTTATTTCGTTTTTCGTCTCATGTATATACATTAATTGTTTCAAGCATCAGTTTCACAACCTGATTTCCTACTCGATTTTCAATTGAATGATGTACATCAGCAATGGCAGCAATACACAAATATTGACTACCCTTGTACTGGGCATTCACTTTAAGAGCATGTTCATTGTTTGGGTCATATAGACTGTGAGAATGTTGTGAATAGTTTTGTGAATGCAGATTTTGCCCATTTAGACAATATGTGCTGCTTTTCTTTGTTCAACGTCAACATCCGGGCTTTTTTATGTTTTGTGCTCAAAGGTTGTAGCATATTGCCCTTCCCTTTTCCTCTGGTAGTACTCTTTCCGTTTCAATATTCTTTCCAACCTCAGAGCTGCTTGAACTTGCTTGGAGTCATTACGGTTGGCATCTATGTTTCCATGTTTGTTGCAAACGTCCATCTCATCTTGAGCTGCAGTCCACAAAGTGAAGATCTGGAACCACAGATGGCTTCTGCATTTGATTTCCCAATACTCTTCCCTCAGAAATACTTTGAAGAGTAGCGAACTTAGCCCATATGTCACCACATTTTTTGCTTCACTAACCTAACAACTTTGCAGTTTTTTGTTGTATCGCAAGCTTTTGGCCTTTGTCCAGGGACCTTGTTTTGCTAAGCCAAATGAAACGCATGCCAAATACTAGCTAGCACAGCCACAAAATATCATTTTTTTCTCCTTTGGTTTGAGCGCACGAAGCCATAATTTCTTCATATCTAGTTGCACTACAATGTAGAAGTCAGCATTTACATGCTTCTGCAACATTCTGAGGCATCTGAAGCCAGAGAAACATCTCTTTTGATTCTTCTTGGCCTCATCACTGCATTGTTGGGATTGATGAACCACA